>JANHFX010001448.1:22505-41857 GCA_027560015.1 Chloroceryle amazona | reverse complement strand
TCAACATCCACTAGAAAGTGAACTTTTGTCTTACAGGTCAAGATGTTACTATTTATCTGAACCTAGGTCGAGTAGAGGAACCCCAGCTGGAAGCTCCCACAAGTGAGTGAGGACTCCACCAGCTGCCAGTCAGCATCCCAGTGACAGCGGGAGCTGGTGCTGGTGACACCAAGAGGGCTGTGCTGGTGTTGGGTGGGCATCGCTGCAATGCTGGCTCAGTCAGATCAGGGGAAACTTTGTGATCCCCGGAGTCGTGCTGGTCCAGCTGGGAACTCAGGGAGGGTCGGATCCTGCGCACGCCTCACGGGCAGCTGTAGGGAGCTCCCTGGAGCAAGGGTTGTCAGACGCTGAGGGCTGATGCCGGTGGATGGGCACCCTGCAAACTGCAGCCCTGAGAAGGTGGCACGGGATGGGCTGTGCGGGGCCAGGAGGGAGCTGCTGGCTGCAGGTGAAGGGATGCTGCACTGTGGGCAGCCGGGTCCATGCTTAGGACCTTCCAGGAGTGATTTTAATTGTTTTTAGCTTCGGACAAGATGGGATTCGGCCTCATTTATGCAAAGAGCTCACTGAATCAGCCCTAAGTGAGCCCAAGATGTCTACAGAGCACATTAGTTGTAACTGCAGGTGAGGTTCATGGGGCGAGTCAGGGGCAGGATCACCTCCGGATCCTCTCCAGGCAGCAGGAATAAATGAGGAAGCAAATGGAGCAGTGCCAGGCAGGGTCCCTGTGGGCTCACGGGTTGGCCACCGACTGTGCCACAGGTTAGGTGGCAGGATGCTGCTGCTGGCATCCAGAAAGGGGGTGAGCAGGGCAGGATCTCACTGACTAACAGCCTCTGAAAAACGTTTCATCTGGAGATGGCATTTTTCTCTGAGAGACCAGCTTATGTAGCTGTCATTTAATCTTCAGCTCGCTAATACACTTTCTTCTCCTCTTCCCTTCACCCCACTCCTCCCGACTCACCGCCTGCTGCTTTTAATAGCAGAAGGTGGCAGCGGGGCTGTCGGACGTGGCGGGGCAGCACAGGGCTGGGGACACGCTGACGCTCAACCTCACAGGTTTTGGGTAAGCTCTGAAACCAGGTTTCCATCCAAGGGTCACGGGAAGGATGTTTTCCATTTAAAGTGAAGCTATTAAAACTCACGCTCATCTGGGTGATGCCAACCTCTCCTTCCCTCTGCGGGTTTAATTGGTGCTGTTAAAGAGCTGCAAATGCTTCTCCCCAGAAGAGGCTCGGGCTCTCCATCAGGCTGAAGGAGCCCTCTCCTCGGTGGCTGTGATAAAATTATCAGGCACTTGGGAGGGAGGGAGGGGAAGCTGTGCAGGCTCGGCGCGTGGCAAAGCGCCCGCTCCCTGGCTCGGGAGCGTTTCGCTGTCACTTTGCCCTGCATTAAAATGATGCGCAGAAGCTGCAGGGCGGGAGGGGGCCGGGGCCAGGCTTCTAGGAGATGGATGTGATGTGCGAACAGATCCAGCGCCTCGGGCTGCCGTATCCTGATGACAACTCGTGCGTCTGCTTTGCGCTGAGGAGGAAGGAGAAGGGAGGCTGCAAGGCTCGGAAAGTAGTGAGGTGGTTAAGCAAAGTTCACCAAACTCAGATGGCTTTGCTCATCCCGGCCCCACGGGCATCATGCAACTTCCAGCCAAAGTTACACCAGAGACTCACTTGGTATTCGAGGCCCAGCAACCTCCTTCTTCAATCTCAATTAAGTATTAAAGTGAAAGGCAATTCGGTGAGACCATGAATTCATTAGGAAACGTCGCTAGATCCAAAAGGTGCTGCAGACGATAACGCATCGGGGAGGTGGGGATGGGGCGGGGGCAGCTGGGTCCAGACAGAGACGTACAAGCCGCAGTGAGTTAAAATCAGGAAGGGGGAAAAAAAACCAAAAATTGGTGCGTTATTTTCGATGAAGATTAAATGACAGCCCCTGCTTCAAAGGGCAAGAGCGAGAGGCTAACAGGCTGTGACAAACCAGAACGCATGGTCACAGGCAGCCAATTCCCTCAAATAAAACTTTTATTGGCCATGATATCTGAAAACAAGCAGCCCGCAATAGGGATTAATGGTTTTCCTCGGCCTCCCCCAGCACCCTCCATCGCGGGGAGGGCCACAGCCCTGGGCTGAGGGGCATGGGGCCAGGGGAGGAGAGCGAGACGGAATCACTTAGCTTTCATTAGGCCAAATTAAAATCAGAAGTGAGATGACAATTACAATTTGTGACCGGCTAATTGTTCGCCTCAGAAGCTGATCATTGTGCAGATTGGGAAAATTAATTGTTCGCAGTCCCAGGTGGGTTGGCTTTGAACCCCGCTGAAGGAGGAAGCGGAGCTCCCGCCGGCGCTGCTGCCAGCTCTGCAGCCAGCCCCGGGGATCACATCGTGCTGGCTGCGGGGCCGGGGATTGTCAGCCAGGCTGCAGAGCCCCACGGGGCTGGCAGAGCCCCGAAGCCCCTCATCGCCTCTGGCTTTAGTGCCTGGAGCGGAGCAGAGCACCCGGGGAGCCACCCCTGGGTTAAGGACCTGAGCGCCTGGCTGTGTTGGGATGGCAGCTCCAGGACCTGCTGCTTCCACAGCAGGAGCACCTACTGTTCTCTCCCGGCACGGTGACACAGTGGCCTTGGCACCAAACTTCCCTCCCAACCTCCCAGCTTGCTAGAGCTGCAGCCGTCACTGCTCTGTCATCCACCCGGCGCCGAGTGTGGTGTGTCAAGCCCAGCTCCCATCAATCAAACCTACCCCTTCAGAGCATCCTGCTTGATTTTTATCCCCGAGGTGCTCAGGAGAAGGTGTTGTGAGCACTCGGATATAATTATAGCTCCCCATGGGGCTGCCAGAGGGAGAGATGCCAGATTTCAGTGGAATGGAGACCTCCAGCTCCTGCCCTCGCTCCAGCTCTCCCACCTGCTGGGTTCCTGGCAAGGTCCCTGGCCACGTTGCTTGCTGCGTGGGAGCCGGTGCAGAGCCTGGGCTCCTCTCAGCCCCGTGTCCCAGGGGATAGAGGCTGGAGCACGCCGGGGGCTCTCTGTGGGAAGCTGCCCATTGCAATGTGCAGCTGGGCTCTGTAACCCCAGGGATCTTTACTCTCTCCATTTCCCCAGGCTGCTAATTAGCTGTGAGGTTGATGAGGGTGTCTCTGGTACCAGGGGACAGCTCAGTCTGATTTCTCTCCAGTATCACCACAGCTCTCTCAGCAGCAGGCAGGCTGCAGGGCCAGGCAGGGCTCACAGTGGCCACCTGTCACCTCCATGAGCCCGGTGCCACCCCGGCAATGCAGATCTGAAGCATCTCCCAGAGACTGCAGTTCCTCTCCTCGCAAAGATGCTGCATTCTGGGTCCCCGAGAGCTCTTGGGGTTCCTTTTCCCCACGCAGCTTTGAGACACAGACAGCTCCCACAGCTCCCGCAGCCTGGGGGAGGCTGTCGGCACGGAGCGAGGAGCGCGGCGGCTGCCAGGGGCTGCCAGCAGCCGGGCACTGGGGTGTGATAACTCCTCTGGCTGTACACGCCTGTTGAGCTGTGACAACATGACAGCAACAGTAGCTCATAATCCGCACAAGTGTGTGTTTGTGCCTTGCAGCAGCGCGTGTGCTGGAGAGACAGGTGCGTGCCAGGAAATGATGATATATTTCTGTGACATACCACATCCCTCTCTTGTAGGTTGCCAAATCAGGGAAAGACCCCACGGATCGTTAGGGTGGGAGAAAGCACCAGCCTGCGGGGAAGAACAGCTCCTCGTTAACCATGTGGGACAAGATTTTCAAAGGGCTCATCTCCCCTGTCCCTGTCTAAATGATGCAGACAGCTCTGAAGCTCTGGACACTGAGTCCTTTTGAAAAATCAAGCCAGTTCCACATAGGAGCCGGGAGTGAAGAGGGATGCTCATATCTGTTCCATTTATTTCTTCGTCTCTCTAATCAAACAAACAAGCAGCATGCCTGGAGCTGCAGCAGGCAGGCAGAGCCTGGTTGAACCTTCCTCTCCAGAGATGCTAAAGCCCAGAGGAAAGGATCCATCTCTCTGTGCTGCTCAGATACCCCAGGCTCCCCCACCCCATCAAAGGCTCCATCCCAGCCCGTGGGCATCTCAAGACAGGCCCTAAAACAGGCAGAGCGACGTTCGGAGTAACCTCTGTCCCGACAGCACGACTGCAGATGCTGCCAGTGCTGCACCAGCCCCACTGACCTTCCCCAGCAGGTCGACTTGCAAACTGGCACCATCCATCCCCCTCGGCACAGCCGGGGACTGGCTCATTGGCAGAGCAGCCCCCCTAAAGCTCCCCCCCCTTCCTCTACCCACACCAAGGCCAGGGGCAGCACCCTTTGGAGAGGGGATGCTCCGGGCAATGTCAAAGCTTTTCAGCTCCGCTACCCACGTGAACTGTCTGTGAAGCTACAGACTGCAAGGGGACAGAGACCGGGAGGGCACTTGGGGAGGGCACAACCCTGTCCATCTGTTGGGACAAAAAAAACAGATTCCTGGAGTAAGATATCAGCTCCCAGCAAGACAGTGAAGACACTGGTGGAGGTGGCTCACAGCAGCCCAGGGTGCTGGATCAGGGTGCAGCCACAGTGGTCCTGTCCCAGTACAGAGCCTGGGAACGGCCAGAGGCTGCTCTAGCCTGTGCTCCTGGGATATTTTAGGAGGAAATATTCCTCCACAATAGTGTTTTGATGTTAGTCCCTTCAGAGGGATAAATTGAGGCTCTTTAAACTTTCTTCAGCAGGGGTGAGTGGGGAGAAACAGGTTATTAAACAAAGCTTAAAAAAAGGAAAGAATTTCTGAGTGTAATTAAAATCTAAACCATGATGGGATCTCTCCTGTTATTTCTCTAGAGGTGTCTGTTGTTGGAAACAATATTTCCTCAGCTAAGGAGCACTGCTGCAGGCAGTGAATGCTGCACAGACAGCACCAAGAGAAAAGGCGAGGGCCAGGAGACCAGGGACCTTGCTCAGCCATCGTCCTGAGGACTCAGCTGGTCCCTTGCCATCTCCACCTTGTCTCGCCATTCACAGACTGGCCTGCTCTTTCGGGAGTGAAGGGAGCCAGGAGCTCACGGGGACAGCTGGATATCCACACCATGGCAGCTGGCCTGGGCAGGGGCACAGGGAGGGTTCAGGGCCAGTAAACTGATGGGACTCCCACTCCAGCGTCAGTGGTCGGGCAGCAGGAGGTCACATCACAAGCAAAACAGGGTGAGAGCAGCTGCAGCTGGAGCCCAGCTCTGCTCACTTTGATCAGCAGAAGAAAGGTCAGGATGGCAACACGGCTGCATGTAAGTGCCGTGAAATCAGGCTAATTTCTCGTTACTGGGGAAGTCTCTCCCTGTTATCTTGCTGGCACATTCTACTTTCCTTGGGCCATGTGGCTGCGATAAAGGGCTGGAGCTACAAAGCACCTCCTGAGGGTTTTATGACCCCATGGAGTGACACAAAAGAGCATCTCAGCAGTGTCTGTGGGGATGCGAGATGCTCCGGGGGGAGGCTGAGACAGAGAACACATTGTGAGGAGATTCTGCTCTATTGCCACGATGCCTCTGGAGATGCCAGAAGGACATGAGGTCCTACCAGACCCCTCCGGGCTGGCAGATGCCCAGAGACAGTGAGCTGGAGCTCGATTCTTCCCTCCCCATGCTCCTGGTCAGCAGCAGCTCTGCTGCATTCAGTGGCCAGGCTCTGTGGCCACAGGACAGGGTGAGGAGGAGGGAAGCTCCAGCGATAAAAAGCAAGGAGGAGAGCAGATCTAGGCTGGTGATGACCCATCAAACAAGGGGAACAACCCCTTGTGCTGCAACAGCTTCTCACCGACTCTAAAAGCCTCGGAGTGTTCTGCTGATTTTATCTGAGCTTGGTGCGTTGCACAGGGTTAAGTCAGTAATTGCAGACCCAACGTTTCAGCAGCTTATCAGGACACGACAGCCAGAAAGAGCATGTGGGTGACATTAAAGGTTGGACAAGGAGCTGTGCCTGGCCACGCCGGTAGCTTCGTCCCCCTGCTTGCTCTCCAGGCTCTTTCCCATTGCAACACACACAGGGCAGCCTCTTCGGCAGGAAAGCACCAAGGCGGGTGGCTCGGTGGCTTGTGCCTCTGGAGGAAGAGCTCGGAGCCACACGTTCATCTGCTGGGAACCCTACGCTGCTCTCAGGGCCCAAGTACAGGCTCAGCAGCCAGAAACTGGCCCCGAGGTGAGGGCAAAAAGGCTCCGAGTCTCTGGAAAAGTCTCCAACTGTTTGCAGAGGCAGCCCTGGCTGTGCCTGGGTCCAAGCCCTGCTTTCAGCCAGAGGCAGCTGAACAGCCCTGCCCGAGGAATTGCTCCGGCCTCACAAACTGCTCAGGGATGTTCACGAACAGCTCAGAAGTATTTAATCCACTCAAATCAATCTGACCAAGGTATTACTTTTGGTATTAAACATGGATTTAAAAAAAAAAAAAGAGTGCATTGATTTTTCTCTCTGAGCTGAACTTCACTGAGGAGAAGCTCAGGTGTCCTACCACTGCAGCTGGAAATACACCACTGAAGTCACAACTCTGACCCCATCAAGCCCTGCATCGGTCTGGGGAGTTGCAGAGCCCAGGAACCCCTCTTGTTTCTCACAGGGCTGTCATCATCCACTCTGGCTGGCACCTGCTCAGCAAGAGCCATTCCTCTCCAAACCCTGTGGCTCTCCGAGCATCTTCTCAGCCTCGCCGAGGATAAAACAAGCCATGATTTAACACCTGCCTCTCACAAAGGGCTGGGGGGGGGGGGCCTCACCCTCGCCCCGCCGCCGGCCCCGCGGCTCCACCTCGGGCTACGCGGGGGGTGCCCGGCCCGGCCCCGGTTCTTCTCCCGCCCGCCCGCTGCCTGCGCGGCCCCGGCAGCCTCGGTGTGTATGTAGGTTAGGCGTGGAGCGGTGCGAGCCGTGGGTTTATCGGTGTCCCCGGTGTCCCCCGAATCCGTAGCGAGCACCCCGTTCCCGTTTCCAGCCCCTAGCATGCTGCTTTTATCCGTACCCAGCCGTACGGATGGCTCGGGATTTTGCTGGAAAGACAAAACCACCACAGAAGCCCTTCCAGGAGACCTCGCCGGTGTAACAGGGTGAGCTGGTAGGCCTCGGTGTCGTGAAACGCGTGAGGTGGATGAAGCGAGAGGCTCGGTTCACAGCCAGAAGGGGTCTGCAAACTAAAACCGCCGGGTCTCCTGCCTTTTCTGATCGGCAAAAGCTTCCCCGTGTTCATGCTTCAAAGCCAGAATGTTTGATGAAAGCCCTGAAGTCTCATAGTCATTCTCGGGCTGCTGTGCCAAGATTTCCTAAATCTGCTTTCAAGTCCTTCCTTGTGCAATGATTTGAAATAGAGAATTGTGAGGGCTTCCCAGAGCCTTTCGGAAGTGGGATGACTGTGGAGAGCGGAAAAGTAGTTGAGGGGGATTTTCAACACTGAGATGCGTACAGATGGAAATCGTGGTCTGAAGGGGAGGTTAAAATGAGGGAAGATCAGGGCGATGAAAGAGCTGAATCTAAAGTGCAGGTACAGGAGCGAGCGAGCGTCTCGCTGGGCAAGCGTCCGGTGCCTCTGGAAGATCCCTAAAGATCTTAAAGGTCTTTCCCAATCTAGGAAATTCTGTGGAGCTGGGGAGGGCAAAAGGCCGTGGATGATAGTGAACCTTGTGACTTTGGGGACCTGGAGGAGGACGACCGGAGATGAGTAAGTTTGTGTCATGTGGAGAGACGCTGGAACCGCCAGTGGCCTTGTGCATTTCGCTCTGGCTCACTCCTCAGGCCGCCTCTGCCTCCGGGGTCTCGGCCGGCGCATCAGCCAGGGTGGAAATGCTGCCCTGAGAAACTCCCAGCCCCTTCTCCCTTTACCCCCAGCCGCCTATTCCCGTCTTCGCACCCAAGTTGCTGCTCCTCGGTCCTGTCGCAGCTGTGGGGCTGCGCTGTAAATGGGATCACTGAAATCATCCAGGTTAAAAATAACACTCGGGGGGAGGGGAGCGGTGGCTTTTTAAGCCAGCGTTGCTGCTGAGGAGAGAGTAGTAGTGAATAGCAGCCTGGGAAACTCCGTTTAAATCCAGGAATAACGAGGATTTGGAGGCTTCTTGCGGAGGTGGTGGTTGGTTTGCAGATTTTAGTGCTGTTTACGTATTTTTTTAATATTGTTTGCTGTTCAGGGGATTGCTCAATGAATTCCTAGAGCAATGGGTAGCACCTGGCCATGCAAAATCCTGGACTTTCCTACTGGCTGAGGCCATGTGTTAAGGAAGAACACTGATCTGGCAGGTTGAAGGCTGTAAAAAAACCTCTTGCTCGCATCACGGTGAGCTGAGCTGATGTTCCCACAGCGGGGAGAATGGAAAAGAAAACTAGAGGGTGGGGTTTTTAAAACACACACCAAGTATGTCTCTCTATTTTGAAATAACTTTGAGCAGCCACAGACCCAGGAATCGGGAGGCCGCTTCCCACCGTGTGCAGGCAGGAGGTGTGTGGGGGGTTGACCTGCTGGTCTCCAGTTAAAGCTGGGGAGAGGTTCCCTGTGGCTGCTGCCGTCCAGAGCACGGGAAGGGCCCATTCCAGAAGATTGGAGGGTGACTATTCTGCACCTGAGTGGAGAGAAGAACAACCAGCTCGCCCGCAGTACCGGGTGGACAGGATGGTTTTTGTGCAAGGGAATGGCTTGAGAATATGCAAGCGTCTGTTACTGAGCTGGGGTTGAATCTTTCAGACCTGCTGGCACCTCAGGGCTCGTCAGGGGCCGTCTGTTTTCAGCCTGCCCAAGAGCTTGGGCCAACACGGTGCAGTCCTCAAGGCAAAAGTGATTTTTACCTTAAGACTCAAATGTCAAATCTTCCAGATTTGGATTTTTTTCAGATTTTCCCAATGGGGAAATACACAAACAGTGTCCTCTTGGGGATCCAGGCAGCGTTTTTATAGCTGATCAAGAGTAATGATTGGTCCTTCTGCTCCATTCCAGCAGAGCAATGGCCAAGCCAAGCAATAATCCACGTCAAGCACTTAAAGCAGTGATGCTTTGTGGCCTGCGAGGTGAGCGCTGAAGTTTTGACTCCGGAATAAATCCCAATTAAACCCAGGCTTAGGAGCAACTTTTCACTACGTACATCAAAGGTCTTGTTTCGCATCTTTAATAGCAGCCTGCGACTGGTGATACTCAGTCAAGATGCTCCAAGTCAAGTCTCGATCGGGCTGTTTGTGTTTCTCACTCGCAGCCATTCAAGAGGACTTGGCAGCCCCCTCCGTGTAGACTTTTCAGGCTTTCAGCTTGAGCCCTAAAGAAATGTTAAATAACCTCCAGTCTTGGCTTTGGGGGCAGTCCACTCGTGTTGGCTTTCTAAATAACTCAAGAAAACATTTTATCTTTATGGCCCAATAATCAATGTTACACTTCTACCACCTCCTTCAAATAAGCTTTGGAGGATAAAGCCTTTTGTGATTCGAAAGATTAGGGTGAGGCCTCAGCGTCAGCGGTGACCAGGTTGGCTTCAAAACCTTAAAAAGCAACGAAACGTGTTTGTAGTTCATCGTGGCACTTGCAGTTTTCAGGCTAGGGACTGTCCCTTGGTCCCGTGCTTGCTTGGCAGGGAACAACCCTGAAATCTGCCTCTGGACAGTCTCAGTTTGCAGCCATCTGAAGCTGCCCCTCCGAGCTCTCCAGTAACCTATGTAGTGAGTTTTGTCCGGTCACTCGAGATTTTTGTGGCCGTAGGAGTGTTTCTGAAGCCTGGGGCGTTGTGTAACAGTTACATAAACTGTCGGTATAGAATTGCCATTTGTCACAGCCGAGAACCCCCAAAAGCTGGAGCCAACTGTTTGGCCCCCCTCGCAGCGGGGACGAGCGGTGGGAAGGAGGCGCCGCGTGCCGGTAGCGGATCCGCAGCTGAAACAGTCACGGCCCTGTCCCTTGGGTCATCTGTGGCACTTCGGGCTGTTGGTTTGTTGGGGCTGGGCTCAGAACGAGCTCGATTAAGGTTTTTTGGTGGAAATAGTTCATCTGCTTTATTCATCTGTTAGCTTGAGAGTCACCAATTGTAGCCCCGATTCTCAGGCTCAAATTATCAGTGCAGTGCACTCCGATTACTCAGCGCCTAGGTCAACTTATTTCCATTCTGCTTTGGACTCCTGGGAGGCCTAAACCAAAGGGTTGGAACAAAGAGGGGATGTGCGGCCGCTCCGTTCCTCAGCTTCGTGCCGAAAAGGCAAACATGAGTAACCAGCAACAGAAACAAACATCTGGCTCCCAAACTTCAACAGTTCTTTTCAGCTTCTAAATGGAAGTTCTTACGCTGTCACGGCTCCAAACCATCACCTGTCGGGCGCGGGGTGGAGTGCTGCAGAGCTTCAGGAAGGCACATGGTTGTCTTTGAACTTCCTGGTATTTCTGTGAACTGTCTTCTTTGGAGACCCGGGGGTGGGGGTTAATTTCTTTCGCCGGAAACTCTGGTGAGGTGTTTCTTGGTTCTGGAGCTCTCTGTCTTTAGAAAAAATCCACAGTCTGATGTAGGTGGCTCTTTTAAATATGTTTTGCAGTCCCTTTAATATGTCTTAGGGATTCTCAGTTATATTTAGCAATGTTTAACCTCTATCTCTTGCTTTTTATAGGTTAATTATGCAGTATCTGCTAGACTAAAGAATGTGTAGTCTTCTGAGCCCGCTGCATGCCAGTTAAAGATTAATTGTGACACTCCTGTATGGAAACCTTGACAAAATTCAGCTCAATCCGTGTAGTATTTGTGCTCAGAAACCATTTCTGAGCGGGAAGTTGTCCGGTATAAATACATGGCCCCGTTACCCGGCGTTGGAACTCGCGTTCCCAGCACACTCAGCTAGCCCTGAATTTGCAGGTTAAAGGCACCGCAGAGCGTTCGGGGTTCAGGACCTGGGAGCACTGGTGCCCGAGTGCCACCGGCTTCGGAAAGAGGGCTGGCCCCAGAAAGGCCCCTCTCTGCTCCGCGGTTCGTAGGGTGCTTGCACGGATCACACTTCGGGGGGGTTGGCCTGGCTGTGTGAATTTGGACGCTTCTGAGGCGCGTGTGACAGCGACAGATGAATGGAGCTGGGCGCTCTTTGGATGAAGTGAATTTTTCCGGTAGGCCAATTAGTTGTGGGCTTGGTAATTTTACTGCTCGGCTACCGTCGTTGGCTCGAGAGGTTGGTTAATAAAACTCTTTATTCCTTTCTCACTGAAGTTTTGAATTGTTAAGAGACACCCTGGAAGAGAACAGAGGTGACTTCAGTCGTCTGTCTTTGGAGAGTAAAATGCCAAACCCACACATGCTCCTTAGAACGCTGCGTTTAGAACAGGGCTCTGAAGCCGAGGGACAAGATTTTAGTTATCTGGTCTTAGGAATGGCTTCAGAGAATGAGTCGACTGTCGGAGATGTCTTTTGGTGCTCCTCATCCTGTGCCACGGGTCGGCTGGCATTCTGCTGAAGCCATCCGGATTCCTGTTTCCAACGCCCTGAAAAGGCTCTCCCATCAAGTCCTCTCCTGCTCTGATAAGCACTGAAAATCAAAAGCTTTACAGCACCTTCGAGCCCTGTGTGGCAGAGCCAAATAATCAGCTTTTTTAGTTCCCATTCCGTCAGATGATGGTACCTTGGAAAACTTCTTGGGAAAACTTAAGCTGTTATCTCCTACTGGGTGAGATTTTCCTTCCCAGAAACAAGGGGTGAGCGGGAATGTGGATGTGCAGGGGGCTGGGAAGTGTCAGCTCAGTCTAACAGCAGGTTACTGGCACCATGAAAACCTCTCAAAGGGCTCCAGTTCCGTGGCAGGGCAGACCTGCTCCCGCTATCTCCCTGATCTCGGGAGGCATTTGAATTCCGATTCGCGTTACTGGAGTTTCACCAACAGATCTAAAGGTTTGAAACGTTCCTTCATTCCAGCTGTTGGTCTTCGTTCATCTGCTGCTGACACTCCGAGCAAAGCCGCTCTCACGGTGGGCACTCGTAGCTTGGCTCTTGCCTTGATCGGTCGCCTCTTGTCGATGAGTAAATTTATTCTATTACAGAGCAAGGTGAAGCCGGGTGGCAGTTCACGTATCGACAGCTTCGTAATTGGCTTTACCTTATGCAGTGAGATGCTTTTTTGCCTTTTAATCTGATCACACTCATGAAAAGCACTGCGTGAGGAGAATACCTGGCTTCCAAAACGTGGCATTAGCGGAAGCGTGGCGGCAGCGTCAAGGTAGAACACGTTCCTTCGTCTCCCTCACCGAGCTGCTGCCTGTAATGGGCTCCTGGGAGGTGAACACTTTGAGGCTCCTGGTTCACTCGGGTCCCTCCAGATGTGTTGTGGAGTGTTGTGCTCCTCTAAACCTGGCTTGGTGTTTTAGAGGGTAAGAAAACAATCTGAACCCGGGTAATTGCCTTTCTAAGGAGCCTCTGAAGTGGTCTCGGCTTAAACCTGAGCTTTCTTATTTTGCAGGCACAGTGCTACACTGAAAATCCTTCTGTCCTCAGAAGGATTGTTTTCTAAAGATTGAGCCCATTGTTAAAGCAGCATTGTCTGCGACTTGGACAGCTCTTCGTGCATCTCCAGTTTTTAATCCAGAGAGATTTGAATTTGTAGATTGAATAAAAGTCTCTACTAGACATTTATAAAAAGCCTTCTCACTCTGCTTTCTCTGTGCAAACCCTGAAAAAGCCCCAAACCCCCACGTTGTGATGAAAATTGTTGGGCTTCGACGTTAGGATCTGGGAAGTGGTGAAATCCTTTAGTTTCACGGGCACCCAACTGTAACAAACCCCTCCTGTTTCAGATGGTAAATCTCTGCTGGAAGCATCGACTGCAACGCGTGTCCCTTCGGCTGCCACGCTCGCTGGGGCTGGTTTAGTATCAGGTTGAGTTTGTTAGGTAACGTTGTTTTGCTTCTGTTACCGTAAAGAGGCGCCGCGGCGACACCAGCGCAGCTCTCCTGCGCGCACCGCTGCAGGGTGACTCGACGAGCAGGGTTTGGAAACGCTCCCCAGTAGCTCTGCTCGTCAAAAAGTCTAAGTCCTTTACATAATATTGATTATACAAATAATTCCGTTCACAGGAGTAAGCCATCGACGTTTGCTTCGGAGGCAAAGTCGGTGGCAGGGGTTAGAAGGAAAGTTGGGAGTCGGTTTGGTGTTGTGTTAACCCTCCCCTCCCCGGTGGGGGTTGGCTTTCCCTGGATTATCCTGGATTAGCCCTTTGGTTCCCGGTCTATTGAACTCGCTGGGCCGTTCGGATGGCCTGGGTGCGCCTCGGAGAGACATTTAAATTTCTCAAGCCTCTCTTATCGCTGACTAGACACGAGTTTGAGGTTTATGTACACAGTGACTAAGGAACCATTCCTTCAGCTGCAGCGGCCTGGGACTGCATGTCTGCTTCCGTGTACTCATCTCGCACACATCCCAGCTCCTTTGCGGCAGAGCGATAAGCGTCTGCTCCGACTGGGACGCTTCAGCTTCGCACTGCAGCTTGTAATAAACACACCGAGACTGGGGCGCTCGGCCGGGGAGCGGCGGGCGCACGCTGCTCCGTGCTGCTGCTGCTGCTGTGGGGGCCAAAGAGCTCTCGGTTCCCGGGCACCAGTCTCCATCACAGAGATCCAGCTGGTTTCTGCTGTGTTCGAGCGCGGAGGGTCAGAGTGATGGGTAGAGGTGGTGTTGTTTTAAGGTTATCATAGTGAAAAGCCAGGAGAGGGATGCAAGTGCTCACGCTGTAAGGATTTACCCTTATGTCCGGGGTAGAAGGCGGTTCTGTGCGCATAGCTTCAACTCCAGCCGGCCAGTCTGAGATTCTTGCTCCTTTGTTTGAAGAACTGCCCTCGTCTACGGCCAGAAGTTGCCTCCTGGATGCGCAGGGCCACCGGCTCCATCCAGTGTGATGGTTCCAGTGGTTTCAGCCATAAGTTTCTAAATAATTCCTACTTTAATTCCCAAATATTTTACCCTTTGGTAATTAATGGATATTTAATTTGAACTCCTCTGTATTCGAGCTCTCGCATGCAAATAGAGAGCTGGCACAGCGAGGCAGTTTATTACTACGCTGGGAGCTGGCCACTTGTGGAATAAAGCAGAGAGCGTGTAGCCAAGAGCTGGCAGGAGGGGAGCTTTCAGGAGAACGTAAAGGCAAATTTCTCAGCAGATGTTTTTAACCTGAGAAGTTCCAATGTTTAGGACACGGGTTGTGTTTCTGAAATTTCGGAAAGGTGGAGGGTTGTGTTCAAAGGTTTTTGCCTGTAGCCTCCCGTAGGTCTCCTCTGAAAGGAAGCTCTATCTGTTTTTATTGGTCTTGGGTTCCCAGGCATGTACAAGGGCCCTATTGTGAAGCTTTCATACCAATTTTTACCAGGCAGCTCATTGCCTTAAATAATTTACCGTGCTGATAAGTAGGCCTGGCTGGCTTGAGCGTGATTCAAGTACGCGTGTTCCTGAGCAAGCGAGAGCAGCCACTGCAATATCTTTTTTACCACTCTCAAGCGCTAGGTTTTGTTTCAACCCCTCGATGCTGGAGGGGTTTTGGACCGGAGGGAGGTGGGAATGCCCGCTCAGGCAGCTTGAGTGGGGAGGGGGCACCGTTTGTCCTGACAGTCATAAACTTTCTCTTCCAGGTGAAACAGGCGACCAACCAAATTGTGATGAACTGCGCTGACATTGACATTATTACAGCTTCCTACGCGCCCGAAGGAGACGAAGGTAGGGTTGTTTTCATCTGTTCATCCTTTTAATTCTTTCCGTGAAGTGCCGCTGCCAACGGTTAACGACTTGGATTGCCAAATTATGTAATAGTTTGATAAGCCAACCTAGCCCTGGAAGCACAGAACGAATTCTCTCACCTTCCTTCTCTTCTCCTCGCTACCATTTGCATTATGTCTAAAAAAAGCTGCCCCAAGCATCCCTGGAATCCACCTTCTGCTCCGTCCAAGCGTTGCAGGCAAAAGGATGTCTGGAATTTTTTTGTTATTTGACATTATCATCTTTCTTGATTCCAGACAGCTGGGTGAGAACACGGCCTGTACCTATGAACTTGGCAATAGCGACAGGAGCTGTGACCAGGGCTTGCGTTAGGAAGGCAGCAATAGTGGCCTGCACTAGGATATACTCACGGGGAAGGATTTGCAGATGTACAGAAGACACTTTATTGACAGCTCAGGTGATCTTCTGAGTGTAGGGCAACATGGAAAACGCTGCCTGCGTGGAGGTGATGATGATTTGGATCCGGTTCAGCGGAAGGCTGGCAGTTACTGGAGCAATGGAAGAGGTGGTACCTGTTTGCTCCGCACAGTCACGGCCGTTGACATCTTCCCCAGTTATATTTTGAGATTTATCAGGCACAAAAAAAGTTTCAGTGACTGAAGCATGAAATGATTGAGGTGTGGAAAACAGGCTCCTTGAAGCAGAGCCTTGGTTGAACGGTGTGCAGAGCTGTTCTGGTTTCCTTATGGGGCCTTTGCTGGTTGGTCACTGGGTGCAAGTGTGGAAGACAGAAGGCTCTGCAGAGCTCCCCCTTCTATAAGGAAAATGCCCCAGTGATGTCAGGAAGCACTTGTTAAAAGCCCGATGGTGAACTGAAGGAATGACCTTGATGATGGACAGGAGAATGGTGTTCCTTAGACCAGGCTTAAACTTCTCTAGTCTGCCCGTGCAACAGCTGAAGGAAGCCAGAGAGGGGCTGTGTTTATCTGAACAGCTAACGAGGGAAAATCTTCATTTTCCGGGCTGGGTTTGAAAGGGACACTTTCAGCTGTGGCAATGACATTATCCTGCCACCAGGAGATTTGCACGTGGCGAGTGGAACGTCTGCAGCCAGTCTGCATTTCCATTGGCTTGACTATTCTTTAATTTTAAGTAGAGCATTAAAGAATCCAGAGGGCTTAAGCGCAGTTGTGAGCGGCCGAGGGGAGCTCCTGCAGCTCCATCCAAAGGAGCAGGCACTGGGTGGGGGTGCTGGGAACTCAGAGCTGGCCACGGAAGACAAGAGGGTTACCCAGAGCGAGGAGCCCGGCCACCCCCTTCCACACCACCCTACGTACCCGAGTGGGCCCGGGCTGGCCCCTGGCGCTGCGTCCGGCGGGCTCGGCTGGGTGCCTCGTGTTGCTAAGCGCTCCCGGAGCGATTTCCTATCCCGAGGAATGAGGTGATAAGGAGAGTGGTGGTGATAGCAGAGCTGCTCGGAGTCTGCTCCACCTACCGCCGCGCCGCAGGCCCACGCCGCCTCTCGACTTCTTTACCTTGGTGAGAAAATGGAAATGAGTGGAAAGGGTACCTGGGAATAAAGTCTTTTTTCCAGTCAAATCAGGAAAAATGCATCAAAAAGAGAGGATCTCTAGTGCATTATCTCTTCTTCTCGGAGCCCATTCCCTTTCGCAGGGTCTGTTTCTCTCTTCTCGACTCTTTAACAGCGACGCCCTCCCCTTGTAACTCAAAGTATTAATAGTAGAGCTTAACGGACACTTAAAACCAGGTACGCTGGAAGGAAGAAGAACCAAGAGCTTAATGGAGACTTAACCCCAAGTACACTGGAAGTGAGTTTCCATGGCTTAAGTTCCTTCCTTCTGACTTTTCAGAGAGCCTGGAACACGTCGCTCTGGACACAGCGGAGTATGAATAGCGTAGGCACTGGCCTCTCAAGCTGCTGCATGGTGAATACTTGAGGTGCAGCTTTGTGGTCTGTTTGCTACAATTATCCTCGGGCTTCGTGGGGTTAAAACCTATCTTTCAGTTTGGTGAGCTGCCAACTAGTGTAATGGCTTTGGAAGGAGAACTGGGTGAAGTTGGCAGACGATTCGCTGGCACCTGTTGATACAGATCAAGTCAGTCCTACTAATGCTCCTATTGTGCCCGGCTTTGGGATGGTAATTGTATAACTGGTCTCAAAACCAGAGGATGAAATACGGCCCAGCGAACCCCCCGGGTATCGGCCACATCAGCTGGGTTCAGTTACTTAGGTGACCCTCGTCCCAGCTGCCTGCGTAGCTCTCTTTGAACCCAGGGAGAAGTTGGTGACGTTTCTCCTCCGAAGGCTCCGGTGATGAATTGTTGCCTCCTTTAGTGCTTCAGTGAGGACGAGTTTGTCTCGCTTGTGTGTAAATGTGAGACGTGAGATAATTGGTCATTTCTCTTCTTTCAAGTGGGGTTCTGTTCTGAGAAGCAGCTCTGTGAAAAAGAGCCCTTCTTGTTCCACAGGAACCTCTGCCCCGTGTGCGCAGGTGATCTGTTGACTTTTGTGCAGAAGAGTTTATTCTTTTCCTAATAAATCTCGTTAGTCTGGAGTGCTGGCCGCACAGTGGCTCGTGCAACAGCTGAAATCTCTTTCCCTCCCCTCCAGTTCACCCTTCCAAAGATGGATACAGCGGAGGGTAGAACTCGGTCTTTGGAATTTTAATACAGATTTGCAGGGAAATCAGATTATTGCCCAATATTTGACAGGAGGCTGAGGGAGGATCTCCGAAGCTTTGAAGTCAAAGTAAAAAATTCTGCTTCGTAATCCCCCAATCGAGTGATAGTGAATAATAAACCAGGAGGGATTGATTCCGCAGTACTTCAGAGCAGAAAAAATTCTCCGTTTCATCATAAAAGCAGCGCAGCGATTGCAGCTGGAGGCTGTGGGTTTGCAGTGTGTGCCAGGTACGCTGTAACGGAGCAGAGCTGCTCAAAACCCCCAGCTTTCCGCTGCCGAAGGGGCTCCTCCCTCCAATCAGAAGGAGCAAGCGGGTTTGTTTTTTCCAGAAGCTGCTTTTTGTAGTCAATTGTTTATAGCACGGCCTGGGTGTCGAGGCGAGGGTGCTGTGCTGGTTGGGTCCAAATGGTTACTTGGCCGAAGGGAGACCTGAAAGGGCGTTCCCGGCCGAGCCGGTTCTGACGTTCGGTGTTAGGGGGTTGAGTTTCATCCTTACCAAAGCGAAGCAGTTTGAGCTTCCTGTGAATCTGTCTTCTAAGGAGCTGTGAAATTGTGCTGGAGTCGTCAGCAGTGGATTGGATTGTGCATGGCTCGGAAAGCTTTGCAGATGCTGGGGGATCTAAAGCAGCTTCTTACATTCAGAGCTGCTTGGAGGCTGGTAGTTGGCAATTTCACACAGAAAATTACAAGCGACCGGAGTGATGTTTGTTTAGCAGAAATAATCGAGTGAACTTTGGTTTGTACCTCAACCTTTAAAAGGTTTTAAGGCCAGAACTCGTTACTTTAGTCTTTTCCTTCCTATTATGGTAGGGACACACTTGGATGCTGGTTACCCCAGCGCCTCAGCTGATGTTTCAGACCAAGAAAAGAAGATCCCTAGCGCTCGTGGAAAGCTGAGCAGCGAGGCCCAAGGGTCTCGTCTCTGGGCAGCGCTTTCCCGTGGCCCAGGAGCCCACGTTTCGGGTGGACTAGATTTGTTTAGGCCATCGTGAAACATTGCTTTGTGTAGAAAAGCCCATCCTCTCTTCTGGAGAGGACTTGATGCGACAGAATTTTTAGCGGTAGGGTTTTCAAGGCAGCAGGGCAGCTTGGGAACATCCAGCGGGCGAGACTCCCGACTCCTTTACAGGATTTTACAACCACTGGTTTGAAGCCCAGGAAGAGCCGTGAAAGAGCTCGAGAGCCGTCGGTGCTCCCGGGGATCCCATGGGCAGCGTCCAGCGCCGGAGGAGGACGGTGTTCGCTGTCAGCACCTGAGCTGACGTCTTCCACTTGCAGACGGAGCGGGCGCAGCGCACATGGCGCCCCGGCTCGGTGGGCGAACGCACGTTCATGAAGCCACCACATCTTAATTGCTGCTGTCGTCGAATTGCATCCGTAGCGCTCTCGAGTCCGGGAGGGTGGCTCGATCTGAGTTGTAGGTTTTTTATTGATTGATTTTTTTCCCAAGACACGGAGCACCAGCAGCTTTTCATTTTCTCATGCGACTTGGTCCAGCCTGTGCACTAATGTGCTGGTGATTAACTTGCAACCTTGCGGTGCCAAACTCTCCGAAGTCAGTAGGCTGCCAAAATTGTGGTGTTCTCTTCAGGAGCTTTTGTATTCAGCACTGTTAGGAATTCAGACAGCCTTTTACTGCAATTACATCTTTGTTATAAGCAGTTCTCTTAAACTCCTAACAAAAAGTATTGTTGATGGTTTTCCATGGTTCTTTTGCTCTGGATTAAATTATTGGCACTGAATAGTTAGTTAAATAGAAATGTGACTTTGACTCTTTCACTTAGATTCTGCTATTTCAGAAATTCATCCATAAGCAGCTGCTCAGAGAGCTGCAAAAAGCTGCTGGGATTGAGTGTGGACAGAAACTCTTCTAGACACCAACTCCTCAGGGAGCACGCACCCCGTGAAGCTGTAGATGAGCGTTCCCTGTTGGTCGGGTTGTGCTCCTGCCACCGGGTCTCCGCGTCCATCGGGGTGGCTCTG
>JANHFX010001448.1:0-14322 GCA_027560015.1 Chloroceryle amazona | reverse complement strand
CACGCCGCCTGCCTGTGCCGCTGGCCCGTGTTGCGGGGGCGGGGGGGGGGGGGACACCTCCAAGGATGTTATTTTGGGGTAGAGGGGAGGAGGAGGGGGGCTACAGCTCCCCACGAGGGGTTAGGAGGAGCTGGGAGGAACTGGGAGCCCTGGGGGGAGGAGGGAGGCAGAGGACTCGCCGGGTGCACGGAAGGGAGTCGTGGTTAAGGTTCCTAGACTACCTAGGTGAGCTGTTTAATACGTAAAGGATAAACTTCCTTGTTCCTGCCTGGGTTTTTGCACTTGCCTCTTTGCATGCCGTACAGAATTGCTGCTCCAAAGCATTCCAGCAGCTGTGGCACTCCCCAGAATAACGGAATGTCTAAACTGAAAGAGCTTTTTATTTTTCTTTTCTTTATTTTCATTTATTGTTCAGTTTTACTGATCGCTTTTTAGCTTGCTTGGGTGATCTAACTTAGTTTTGGTTGTTTTTTTTTCCCTACCACTCTGTTGAGTTCTCTTTCTCTCTTAAATACAGGGAGACTGCATTGCTCATTGACCCCAAAAACTCCTGTTCTTCATCTCGCCAGTGGGTCGCTCTGGTTGTAGGACATGAACTTGCTCATCAGTGGTTTGGAAACCTCGTGACCATGGTATCTGACAGTTACAAGTTCTTCTAGTTTACTGTGACATGTGCTTCTTACCACGTCTCTGTTCAAGTGCCCTTTAAGAGCAGGCATGCCATCTGGTAGATAAACTATTTCAATATTGAAATAGTGCTTTATTACCACTTTCTTCTTGACTAGGGTGTTCTTCAGTATTCCCAGATCTTTTCTGTCTGAAGTGATGTTCAGTTGCTTGTCTATAGCCCTGGCTGGAGCTGCGCAGGCGTTCCATGGGAGGGTTTTGACGAGCCAGGTTACCTAGAAGCAATAATCTGGTGATTTCCTTTCAGGTAGGCAGGGTTCACTCGTTGGCCTTTCCTACCAAACAATGTGTCCTCTCCAGCTCAGCACTGCAAGCTCTTCTAGTCCAGTAGCTGAAAAGTTGCTCAGTAGTAACTCACACAAATTACTCTGGAAATATGGGGAGCCAGCTGCCTGAATGGTTGGATATTTCAGTGTTTTTGCTGGGAATAAAAGCATTTGTGAGGCAGCAAGACTGAAACCTGTAAATAAATTCCATTGAGTGCTAAAAACTGAAACCTGCGTCTGTTGGAGCTTCTGCTGTTAGGAAATGGCTCCAGTGTTTGCTGTTAATTAGCTCTGAGGGTGCTCTCCCCAACCCCTGCAAAGCTGCTGGAATCCAAATACTTCACAGGTTAGCAAGTTCCTCATACTGTAAGAAACCAGTGTCTCTGGTAAAACCCCATGGCTTCTGGAGCTCCAAATCTGCATTCTTCTGGCTTTTTGGCTGCTTAAATTAAGTGTGAATGGATGGAGGGAGAAAAAACCCCAAACCAGAGTAAATATTGGTTAAACACTGAGCACAGTTTGTCCAACTTTTCTACCGTGCTGTGCCTCTTAAAAGCAGCTAGCCAGGTGTGGCCATTCCTGTTTGCAGTAGCACCAGCAGGTTCCATGTGAGAGTGACACAATATTTCAATGGAAAAGTCATCTTAAGGTAGCATATT
Source organism: Chloroceryle amazona (assembly GCA_027560015.1). Lineage (NCBI taxonomy): Eukaryota > Metazoa > Chordata > Aves > Coraciiformes > Cerylidae > Chloroceryle > Chloroceryle amazona. Next base: position 12,710 of record JANHFX010001448.1, on the reverse strand, counting down.
TTTAGCTTTGAGCACAGTTGAGCAGCTGGAAGCAAGGAGAGGCAGCATTGTCTGCCGAGACAACACTGTAGGATGATGGCCAGGGCAGCAGAGACCGTTAGTGACTCACAAACCACTCCGGGTCCTTCAGACCCTGAGAACTGTGGCAATAAGCTGGAGAAGGCACCACCTGCAAGAACCTCTAAAATTTATATTGAATTAACTTTTTATTTTCATTTTGAAGTTTTAGGTCTTCCCAACATTTTCTTTGAGATTTTTTTTTTCCTCTTTGCTTCTTATTTTATGTTCTGTGATGCAACTGTGAAATATGAAAAGACATTCCAGTGTTGGTTCTCAATTTGCAGAAAGTCCCTTTTCTCCTCTAGAACCTGAGGTGTGCAGAGCAGAGCAGAGCAGGAAGCCTTGGCAGCGCTGCTGGTTTAGTTTGCCGGTGCCTGATGGGCTGGGCAGCACAATATGCAAGTTCTTCCGTAGCAAAGATAAACGAAATAAGAAAACTTCCAGGGGAAGAAATAGATTTGTGAGCAATTAGGTTGTCAGAGGGCTAAGGGAGAAAACCAGGGAGGGGCAAAGGTTTCGAAGTCCAAACTGGTTGCCCAGTTGTACTAATCCTCTGGCACCGGTCTGCATGGGTCGGAACCTGGCCTTGGAAACAGCTGCCCCCAGAAATGTGAAAGAAAATGGGATAGTCTCCCCTCTGCAAAGAAAGCTGGGCTTATCTGTGTGGTGTTCCAGGAACAGCTTTCCCTGCTGGAATTCCACCCTGCCGGGAGTGAATGTTTCATTACAGCAGAAGCTCTTTGGGAAGAGCTTTCCAGGCCGGTTCCACATCCCGTGCCCTCCTTAAGGGCCCGTGTCATCGTGCAGCTTCTGAGCTGCAGCCACCCCTTTTCCACTTGAGAATGGCTGGAAAGTGCAGCTGTGGAAAAGGGTGTTCTCTTCCTCCGCATCCGTCACTTGTTTCCCTACCTCTCCGGCTTCAGTTAAATATTAGAAGTGAAAGGAAGAATTTCTAAACGCCAACGTAACGTTCTTATCTTGAGAAAACAAAGCTCACCCCTTCGGCTGGTGGGAAACAACTTTTAACTCCTTGCTACATTGCAGGCTCCCGTAGTCTAGAGCACCTCTCAGGTTCCAGGTTTCCTCCTTGATGCTCTGTAGAAAACAAAGCAAAAAACCAGAGCCAACCCAATCGGCCTCGTGCTGCCACTCAGTTTGGAAGAGGCACTGTCTTAACTGGACTGCGGCCTCGCGTGCCACCAACTCTTGTCCCTACTTGAGGTAACATTCACGGCTGCTCCTCAGCAGCTCTGCTCTGAGCTCTGGGCTCATCTCCTGGAGTTCCATTTGTTCCCGATGCAGTTCTTCACACGGAGCTTTTAAAGCTTTCGACAAGGGGAAGACAGTTACTGGGTGCTGATTACTCTGCCGGGGTCGGTGACCTCTTCGTAGAGAGGAATTTGTGCCGACTGGCATTACCTGTTGCCCTGATTTGTGCTAAACTAGGCCATTAGCAGCTTAGCTTGGCTGCAAAGTTATTGTTGATGAAACGAAGCTGTTGGAATTTTGGTCTTTATTCTGCCTTCTTATCTTCCCAGGAATGGTGGACCCATCTCTGGCTGAACGAAGGGTTTGCCTCCTGGATTGAGTACCTGTGTGTGGATCACTGCTTCCCGGAGTACGACATCTGGACTCAGTTTGTTTCTGCTGATTACACACGAGCTCAAGAGCTCGATGCCTTAGACAACAGTCATCCTATTGAAGTAAGTTTTGCCTTTCCTATTGATTGTCTCTTTTTTTTTTTTTCCCCCATCGAGCTTTTTTCCTGTCAAGATAAAAGGGAACCTTGTGGCCGTGCACGATGCAGAGGAAAATCCGAGGTTGCATTTACACCTTGTGGATTTTCCTCTGCTGTAATTAGTATTTCAAAAGAGAGGTTTTGAGGGTCTGATGATGGCTCCTTCTGGAGTTTTTACGCTCCGCTGACTTGAAAGGGCAAAGCTGTAATCCAAACTCATCGTTATTTGTGCTTTGGTTTGGATTTTGATCAAAGGTGGTTAGTTTGCTGGCCTTTGAGCACAGCGAGGTAGCTACTGACTCAATCCAGCGCTCAACAACAACAGCCAAGGTGCAGCCCAGCCCAGCGCCCGGGCTACCAGACTTTACTGGGCTACTGGTTTCCATCAGAGACCAGCGTAGGGGCTTCTGCATTGCACTCCAGATGCAGACAGTACTGGGGTAAGTGGGGCTCGGCTGGGCTTGCAGCTTTGGAAACAGGGCAGTAGTTCGGTGATGAGGAGGAGGCAGCAGCAGCGAGCTCAGCTACGGCAAAACCAGGAGCTGTGCTGACAGAAAAAAACTCCCTTCTAATTCCCAGAGACCCCCACGGACAAGTTTTGTGATGGCTTAAGAAATATTTGATGTAATAGATGGTGGGAAGTGGCCGTGCTTTGTGCAACGGGTCATTGTAGAGTCACTTACTCACTGAGCGCGTTTCCTGAGCACGCATTGTTCGCTGTCCCAGAGTTAAAACAACTTCCACTGCTGGGGTTGGTTTTTTTTGCTTTTTCTTTTTTTCTTTTTGCTTTTGGCTAAGCACTGAGCTGAAGGACTGAAGCAAAGCCCCCAGGTCTGTTTGGTTAATTACCAAACCCAGAGGTAAACTGTATTTACCCAGTAAACCAGAGTTTGTTCCACGAGGAGAATGTACCGGTCGATACGATGTCCCTTCTGCGGTGACAAAGGCAGCTCCTTAAACTCCAGAACAAGCAAAATCAAAACCTTAACGTGGTTAACGTTGTCCTCACTGCCATTTACCTCTTCACCACAGGTCAGCGTCGGCCACCCCTCCGAAGTAGATGAAATATTTGATGCTATTTCTTACAGCAAGGGAGCGTCTGTAATCCGCATGCTGCATGACTACATCGGTGACGAGGTAACCCAAGTGCTGCTAGAAAGCCAAACGCAGGTTGTCGGGTCTTTCTACGGTTAAAGATACTGTTAGAAAGTAAATAATTCAATCTATGTCTTGTGTATTTGGAAAACTCTTCTCCAGTTTGTATCTGGGCTTTGAACCTATCGCAGAGAATTAAGAGGGTGGGAAACTACAGCAGCAGTTCCGGGTGTCCACACTGATCCCGGGCTGCTTCTGGAGCTCAGCTGCAGCGCAGAGGGGGGGTGGCAGAGGCCTCTGTTCCTGCTGGCATTACCTACCCCGTTGTGTGTTCCCAGGACTTCCGGAAAGGAATGAATTTATACCTAACCAAGTTCCAGCAGAAGAATGCTGCTACAGGTAACGAAGGGGTGGTTATGATGGGCCCTTAGGAAGAGCGATTGCTGGGGACAAATGCTAAAGTCGTGGGTTCTTCAGCAGCTGCTCTCCCCGCTGAGCTCACTGGAGTGCAAGGAAATAACGGGCTGGTTTCCAGTCCCATGCAGAGCACCCCCTGTGTGGCCTGAGCTCAGCATCCCCCGGGGGTTCTCTCTCAGGAGTGCGTGGCCGAGTTAGGGCCGATGACCCCATCTGCCCCGTGATCGAATGTCGAAATAGAGCATGGCCCTGCCAAGTAAGCCTTTTGCAAGCTTCCTTCCGTGGTATCGATCGCGGGGCAGCTTGAACAGCTGAAAGTCCTGTCCAGCATCTCACAGGGCTTGCTTTGCTTCAGCCTTTTCTGGGTGTCAGCCATAAATGTGAACGTGGCACATCGGGATCTACCGGCCAGAAACGGTGGTGTTTGGTTGGTGGTTTTGGTGCAATAGCTGAAAAACTTGAGGGAAATGATTCTTCTGTTTACCATGCTGAATATTTCCTGCTGGTTTTTATTACTCTGTATCACAATGTGTATTGCTTGCATTTTTTGAGTAGCAAAGAAGCTTTCTTCTCCCTTCTCCTCCATCAGTGGTCTAAACTATTTCCTTTTCCTTGCCTATAACCTGTTACAATTTGATACAAACACAACCCAAAAGAGAAGGGCAAACGGGTAACGACACAACAGCCTCCCACCCTCAGTGCCCACACAGTGTCTTTAATAGCATCTGATGTGTCAGGGCTCCAGGAGTCCTTAGCCAAAGACTTTTCTTCTGCAGAGGATCTCTGGGACAGCCTGGAAAAAGCTAGTGGGAAACCTATTGCTGCTGTGATGAACACGTGGACCAAACAAATGGGATTTCCACTCATTTATGTGGAAGCTGAACAGGTAACAATACAACTCTGCGTTTCTCAGCGCATCAGACGAGACGAATTCTGCCTTTATCTGTCTTCTAGGATCAAATTTAGCAACACCCAGTTACTTAAAAGCTCTCTTTGATCAGGAGGGAGCACGGCGGGTGCTCCGTGTAGTGACAAATCCATTTCTGGAGGGAGGGGAAGTGCAGTTTGCTCGGGGAACCCGGGGCAAGGCGTGGGGAGTTCCTGGGAGGTTGCTGACAGGGCCCGTTTGCTCCCCGTGCGCGAGATGTGCCGGGGGAGGGAGGATCTGACTGCGCCGTGCTTATTCGACGAGATCGCGGGGCGAGTGAGGACGGTGGCTGGAGGCTGGAGTCAGACAAATGGAAATGAGAAGTAGGACGTGTGTGTTGTAACAGCAGCCGTGAACGCGTCGGGGTGATTCTCGAGTAGCTCCATTTTCTGGAGGAGAATAAGTTCCTCCGTGTCACAGAGGACATCACGGCGTTGTGATAGAGGCTGAGGCTGATGTTCTGATCATTTCATCCCCTTTTTTTTTTTTCCCTCTCCTTAGCAAGATGATGACAAAGTGTTGAAGTTAGTCCAGAAGAAATTCTGTGCCAGCGGACCATATACCGGTAAGATGAGTGCTGAGAGCAGCACTGCAGCATTCGTTGCTTTTCACGCGGCAGCAGCGAGTTTGAGATGAAGCAGCTGCACCCGGTGCTCTGCCTGGGCCAGGAGTTAGAACGTCAGTAAATCTGCGGCCGAACGCTCCCACACGTGGGGTTTCCACGTCCCCCTGGCATCCCCCCGCAGCTCAGCTTTCATTCCGAGATGTTTCTCTTCTGATGTCCAGTTTAAGGCCCTCGCTGCCATCCGAGGAGCTCTGTGAGCTGCTGGGTTTATAGTGGTGCTGAAATAAAAAGCAGCTCTATTTGAAGGCACAGATCCTACTTCGGACTTAAAATGTTTGGCTTGAAGGGTGGTTTAAGGTTTTTAACTCTAGAACTGCCATTCCCCTTCAGATTCATGCCTTTTTGGATTTCAATTTCAGCAGCCTCGCTTAAAGCGCTGCCGAAACTGGGCCGCCCGTCGGGTGGTTTCTCAGTGTTGTGCGCGCGCTGTTGCCCTTGGACCTCCCTTTATGTTGGTTCCTCTCCTAGGGGAGGACTTCCCCCTGTGGATGGTGCCCATAAGTATTTGTACAAGCGATGACCCTACCTGTGCCAAAATGCAAATCCTGATGGACAAACCAGAGCTCACCTTGGTTTTGAAGGACGTCAAGCCGGACCAGTGGGTGAAGGTCAGTCTCCACCACGGCCATCGTGTTACTGGCCAGAAGTTCCATTGTCACTCAGTGTTCCCTTGCATTTCATTTTTCTCTTCTCTTTGTTTTGGGTTTTTTTTTTTTCTCACCTTTACGATCTCGAGTTTCTCACTGAGGGGCCTTTCTGTGCTGCCATTGAGTATTGGCTCTTCTCCATAACACTTGCTTAGTGAAGTCCTTTGCCTTCCAAGAGTCACTGGACAATGTAAACTTGAACCCTTTAGGAGTCCGAGCCTGGAAGAACAGTGTGCAATTAGAGGCAGCTTTTGAATTGAAATGTGGTGGCTTTTTCGGTATCCCGTGGCAACCCCAGTTTAGTTCAAGTCCATCCTGAGAAGAAAACGTCCTGTTTATCTTTCATTATTGTGAAAGTTCTCTGCTGGCTCTTGCCAGACAAGTACAAATCTGCAAGGGGAAAAAAATCCCTGTGGAAGCTCTGCCCCAGACACAGGCAAACTGAACTTCAAAACTGAAAGGCAACTGAAAATCTGACCGGGACGGTTGCTGTGACTGGGATTACTGCTGTGGGGGCTGCTGAGCCTGGAGAGGGATTGTCTCTGTTCTCCACTGGAGCCCTATTGGGAGAGCTGGCTGTGGAATAATGCTGAGGGTCAGTCTCAGAATATGAACCAGATCTTCCCAGCTGTTTGCCCTGGGTTGTCTGTCAGGTCCTTGTTCTCTCGACTCACCGGATCTGGGCCCTCCCCGGGAAGAAAGAGGGGCACGAAATGAACCACTCTGCAAACACCCTGTCTAAAGGAGGGTGAAGTGTGGTATTTCTGCCTGAGAAGGCAACAGTCCAGCTCGGGCCAAGGTGAATTCCTAGCACCGTTTGCTTCAGAGGGCTGTGAGGTTTATATCTGGTCCCTCTGATCAAGCAGCCTCCCTGTCTGAGCACCTGCAGGAGCACGTAGCTGGTGCAGCTCATCCAGCTTCCAGCCTTGCTGGGCACAGGTTCTCCACCTCCTTTAAGAAAATGGTTCTGTCACCGTTCAGCGGAGCAGGCTGTGGAGAGAGGTTGCCAAAGTTAAGAGCTGAGCACCTGCAGCCTCCTGCGTTTTAGCTTCTCGCTGCCTGACCACCCTTAGCTGGGTTTGGATTTACCCCTACAGAGGAGGTTTGCTTTTCTCCTTGTTTGTAGCTTGAATTCCAGCCTCTGATTTCTTACAGCAGCTCCTTCTCATCTTCTGTACCTCTTATTGAGCATTTCATGGAAGTCTTTCATCCTCCCCTCTTATGATTTGTGTTTTCTTTTTATTTAAACGATGGCAACAGACCGAGCAGCAGTGCTTTGAAAATTTTCTGGTGGTCAAAATAAAATGAAAAGCATTCCCTTATTTGTTGCTCACTTTTAATTTTTTTACTCTCTTGGTACTTTGCAGTTAAACCTCGGAACAGTGGGGTTTTACCGTACCCAGTATAGCCCTGACATGCTGGAGAGTTTAATACCAGCGATCAAAGACCTCTCCCTACCCCCCGTGGACAGGCTTGGCCTGCAGAACGATCTGTTCTCTCTGGTAAGCAACCCTTTGCTCCTCTGTCTGTAATGAGAGCAGCTGCCTGGTTCAGGCTCTGAAGAGTCGCTCTCGGCTTCGGGAGGCTGAGTGCCGCTGGGATTACTCCCTACCTCGGGATACTAATTAGCTTGATGAGCTCTCACTTGTAGCAGCAGACTTCAGCCCCATGGAAGAGGTCTGTCTGTGGCTCCTGTTGCACTCTGTCAGGACCTAGAGGGGTTTTAAAGGCTTGGTTTGAGAAGTTTCTTTCTTTTACCTTGTAAAAAGAAGGGTATTTTGAGGATGCCCTCAGTGGCTGTATCAAATACACCCCGGGCTTTATCCAGCTGGGCTGCTCAGAACCATCCTCCACTGGAGGAGGTGGCTGCTGGGGGTCTTGCTGGCAAGGGATTCCCCCCAGAGCAGCTCTCACTGCCTCCGACCGGGAGTAGTTACCGTGCCCAGTTGCAGCTGCACTGTCTGACTGCTGGTGAGCAAAGAGATGGCAACGTTGAGACCCTGCCTCTCTAGCTCCAGAGCTGCTACCTCTTGTCCTGGTGCAGCTGAAGGGGCTTGAAACCACAGCCTGAGTCATTTCCCAAATGCTGCAGGACTTGGGGGATGCACAAACTGAGCAGACAATACCTGGGTTCAGCTCCTGCCTTGGTCCCAGTTTTAATCATGTTTTTCTCCCAGGGGAATATAGCTTAGATAACAAAAATTGACCTTCCCCTCTTCTCCAGTGCCATAAACTACCGCTCTGGTTCCAGACTAACAGAGCTCTGAGCGGTCAGGTCGGAGACGCCTCCTGTCGCTATCATCGACTGCACCCAGCCCCCCGGGGTTCTCGCGATGCCGGGGAGCTCTTAACAGAGATTTTTTCCTGGCGGAGGTGGAAAGGCAGCACTTGTACCAATTCACGGGAAGCAGAGCTGACTCCTGCGCTTTTTATGCTCTCGATTTAACGGAGAGCAAAAAATGTCATCTCTCAATCCCCACGGGCTTTTGTTAGAGTAAGATTTGGGTGGGTGTAGTATCTGGCTGAGAATAACTCGGGGGGGTTTGCTCTTCCTCGCCGGCGTTGCTGCAGTTTTATTGTCCCTTCATCTCCCTCCTCTCTGCTTCTCGTTTGCAAAATGTGTTCTGATCCTGTCGCTGTCTGCTCGGGGAGTGCCCACCGTGTGCTGCCAGCAGACAGCTGAGGGGCTCCCACTCATCCTACCTCGCCTCGCCGGAACCCCTCGACGCGGCAGAGCTCTCCTGCAGGCTGCGCCAGCCGGGGAGCTGCGACGCAACGCGACGAGCTCTCAACCGTCTTCGTTCTGTTTGGAAGTCAAGATTCATTCGTGTTGTTTTCTTGTTCCTCTCCCAGGCCCGAGCTGGAATCATTAGCACTGTAGAGGTTCTAAAAGTCATGGAAGCTTTTGTGAACGAGCCCAATTACACTGTGTGGAGCGACCTCAGCTGTAACCTGGGGATTCTCTCGACTCTCTTGTCCCACACAGACTTCTATGAGGAAATCCAGGTGTTCGTGAAAGATGTCTTTTCACCAATAGGGGAGAGACTGGGCTGGGACCCCAAACCTGGAGAGGGTAGGAAACTTCTGCTGTGAAATCCAGTAGTGGTGTTGGGAAACTCGTGTAAATAAACCGTCGAGATTTCGGGAAAGGGGAGAGAAGGGAGGAAGAGGAGCCCAAAGGCAGCATTCAGGGGTGTTTTTATACTTAGGCAGACGAACACAAAACCCCCAGACAACCCTCCCTCTGTTACCAGGCACAGGTTCAAATGGTAAAACCTTTCCCTACCTGGTGACTGACTGATGCAAATTTTCTGCTTTAGCTTCGCATCCGTCGGAGCGCGAGACTTGCGGGGATGGACGGCCACGTGTGTCTGTGTTCGCTCAGCCTGGTCAGGCCTGTTGTAGGTGGCAGTGGTGAACACTACTGACTTAGCTCGGGTTGCAAGCCCAGCCCGCTGTGTTTTGGGCTGGAATCACCATCTCCTGACCTTGCCATAAAAGAAAATCACTGTATTCTCCAGCTGGTGCCAAGGAGAGTGAGAAAAGGCCTGGTTTCTTTAGACATCCTCAAGCGTGGGGAGGACTGTTCTGCAGCTCTGCCCTGATCGCGCGGGGTGGAAGAACACTTCATTAAATTGATGAATCGTGTCTCTAATTTATTTTCCCCCTTCCTGCTCACTCATTAGGTCATCTAGATGCCCTTCTGAGAGGTCTGGTCTTGGGCAAACTAGGAAAAGCCGGCCACAAGGCAACATTGGAAGAAGCCCGACGCCGATTTAAGGACCATGTGGAAGGAAAGCACATCCTGTCTGCTGACCTGAGGAGTCCCGTACGTTACTGCAAACTCGGGTTCCCAGTGCCTGTCCCCACTCGCTCAGCACCGCGCGCGCTGACCTCTTGTGTTTCCAGGAATAGGGAAGCTAGAGGAAGCCAGTGTCAGGGGCGAGGACCAGCTGGCTTTGGCAGAGCTGGTGGGAGCTTGGATAAGGCCAGTTATGAGGAAAGTGATACTGGGGAGCACGGGACAAGTGTCCCTGTGTTTTCTGGCTCCTGGCCGACGCTCGGGCAGAACCAATAAGCTGAGCTGTCCCCACTCTGGCTGCCACAGAGCGACTCTGGTCATTATCAACTCTCCCTGTTGCTTTGGGGGTGCTGACGACGATTCAAGCGCAGTGCTGAACCTGAGCTGCCTTCTCGTGGGCATCCACCCGAGCAGCCTCCCTCCTCCGGGTCGGGAAGCGCTGTGGTCAGCCGCAGGCATCGGGGGGGAGCTCTGTGGGTCTGCCCGGTGGATCTGGGTGGAGCGTGTGAGGTATGCTCTAGCCAGGTGGTGTGTGGTGCAAAGATGGTTTTGTTCCGGGGTTTTGCCCTGGTTGGGTTTGCCAAAATGATGCCGAAATGGAAGGAAGAGGCAGAGGAGTTGGTGCAGCCTTAGAAGGCACGGGATCAGTGCCGGTGTCTCCCAGTTCTGCTGGCCTGTCTGAAGTGGGAAGTGTAACGGCGACACGCAGAAATGGCTCGCTGTCTTTTGAAAGCCCGTGCTCTGAAGGGCCCCCCTTGTTTGCTCTCTGCCCTAGGTGTACGTCACCATCCTGAAGCACGGCGACAGTGCCACTTTAGACACGATGCTGAAGGTGAGTGACGCTCTGCTCTTGACGCTGCCACCTTATGCGACCAAAAGCTAAATGCTTCTCCCCACAGCTTCCCCTGAGATGTCACCTACCTGCACAGAGGCTCGCTCTGGGCTCTTACGGGCGGTGTGGACACCGGGGCTTCTCTCTGGTGTTCCTCGGCCCACGTGCAGTGTCAAATTGCCACCTAGTGGAGTCTTGCCTCTCGTTTGGGGATTATTTCTCCTTGCTTAGAGGCACGGTCCTACTTGACCTTATCTAAGCGGTGGTGAAGATCAGTTTGTTACAAATGGTGCTTTCTGCTGCTGGCCGTGGAATGAGGTCCCTGTTGGGGATGATTGGTGAACGAGTTCAGTTTGTCACGTTAGGTTTGGAGACTAATCCAGCAGCTGGAGCGTACAGAGCGGGCTCGGTAGCACCGAGCGAGGGCTCGGCGTTCGATTCCCCCCCACTAATCTTGTTCCCTTTGGCTCTGAAGCTCCACAAGCAAGCAGACATGCAGGAGGAGAAGAACCGAATCGAACGAGTTCTTGGCGCCATCTCTCAACCAGAACTGATTCAAAAAGTTCTCACCTTTGCACTTTCAGTAAGTTACTGGAAAAGCTGCTGCTTCCTTTGCTCACCGTTCTGAGGTCGTTCGGAGCACTGGGCGCGCGCGGTGCGCTGGAATGGGAGGAATAGTCCCAATTAAATCTTGGAGTCATATCTTAAAGTGGTGGGGAGTGAAGTTATCGTGGCCAGGCTGGGAGAAGTGAGTAAAGGCAGCGTGCTGCCTTTGTTGGGAACAGTCTTGAACACTGGTTCACTTTCACGTTCAGGAGGAGGTACGTCCCCAGGACACGGTATCCGTCATTGGCGGGGTAGCTGGAGGCAGCAAGCAAGGGAGGAAAGCTGCTTGGAAGTTCGTAAGGGACAATTGGGAGGAACTTTATAATCGATACCAAGGTGGATTCTTAATATCCAGACTAATAAAGGTAGGTGAGAAAAGCCCTGTTCACGTACGCGAGCAGATCTAAACTGCTGGGTTTGAAACACTAAATGCTTACCCTGGGTTAATCCTTATCTATTTTTGTCCCCCTCAGCTAACAGTGGATGGATTTGCAAATGATAAAATGGCTGCAGAAGTTAAGGTAAGAAATTCTAATCAAAGGAGTGATTGGCTCCATCCGTGACAAACCCCGTGCGCTGGACTGGGAGCTCCCGACGGAAGAGCCCTGAGTTCCTACACCAGTTTTGATTTCCAGTTGTGGCTCTGCCTCTTTGGACTTGCGCTGCTTCAGCTTGAGTTACTGGAGTGAAATGTCTTCAATGAGCATTTTCCCAAAGTAACGAGCAGCTCCTGGGGATTCTGTTTCATTAGTTTCCCTCATTTCAACTGTTAGAAAATCCAGCGCGGTTCGAGGCAGCGGTTTTGAGACTCCCCAGAGGTTGACCTTTAAAGAGCAAAATTCACAGTTGTTCCAACTGCCACGGTAGGCTGAGGGTTCCACCTGCACTTTGCTCCCCCCAGACTGAGATGGCACATCTGGGGCAGGCTGCACTGGCAGCCTGGGGCTCCTGGAGGAGCTAGCATGGCAGAAAGGAGCTAAATTCCACAGGAAAGGTCCAGGTTTCCCCTGGTCCGTTGTGCTGGGAGGGACACGAGGCAGGTTCATGTGTTTGCAGAGAGCCTGTCCTGAAGTCAGCAGCTCCGGCTGGGGGATTCCATCCCTCTTGACCTGGGAGAGTAGCCCTGGTCTTGGTAGAGCTTTGAGAACATGTTTAGGTTTTGTTACTTGCCCTCTGCCTGCACTTTTGCAGGGACTCTTTAAAGTGTACCCCTTAATTATCACTTTCCTGTTGGAAGATGCTCAGGAGGAATTGTTATTTCAAGGGTGAGCTGAACCATGAGCTCTGGCTGCTCCTTTTCACCATCTAATGGTCTCCTCTTAGAAGAGATTCACTGCTGCACATGATCTTACAGAGAAATCTCACACTGCAGTTTATTGTTTTTAGTAAAGAACACCTTGTGAAGCATTAGCTGAACAATTATCCCCAGCTAAAGCACAACTCCTTTCCAAAAGTATTTGTCTCTTCAAGTGCCACTTGCTGTCCCCAGCAGCAGGGACAAGACAGGACAGGAGGCAGCGTTTGGGCGAGTTTGTTGGAATTGTGGCTTTCCTTCAGAGGAGAAGTGGAGGGGTTTTGCTGTTCCCACTCTGCACTTGGCGTTACACGTCTTGCAGACTTGGCGAGCACCCTGCAAATTTTTCAGTCTGTGCTGTGTAACCAAGTGGCCAGGAAGGCCACCACCAGCAGCCTGGCTGTGGCAGCACTGGGGTGGCAGCAGGAGCAGGGCAGGGATCATCCCACTGCACTGGGCACTGGGGAGGCCACCCCTGGAATCCTGGGGTCAGTTCTGGGCCCCTCACTCCCAGCAGAACCTGGAGGGGCTGGAGCATGGCCAGAGAAGGGCAGTGGGGCTGGGGAAGGGGCTGGAGCACAAGGGGGGCGAGGAGCAGCTGAGGGCCCTGGGCTTGTGGAGCCTGGAGAGAAGGAGGCTCAGGGGAGCCCTTCTGGCTCTGACAGC
>JANHFX010001447.1:0-12880 GCA_027560015.1 Chloroceryle amazona | reverse complement strand
GGCACCACTGACCCCTGGCCCTCCACAGCTCCACAGGGGGCTTGGAAACCCCTCCAGGGATCATGGGGACTCCACCCCTGCCCTGGGCAGCCTGGTCCAGGCATGGAGAGCCTTTTTGGGGAAGAAATTGTTTCTCAGCTCCAACCTAAACCTTCACTTGTGCAACTTGAGGCCATTTCCTCTTGTCCTAGCATCTTTTACACATATACCACTCTGGTTTTAAAGCATCTTCCCTGCCCTCACCCCTGCAAAAGTTTAAGCCCATGCTTTGAAGGCCCATCTGAAGCTTTCTTTTGACATGACTGCAGTTATGACACCAGAAGAGGGGGAAGATCCCATGCAGGAGGCTCACCAGCTCGCTGTCAACACCAAAATCACTGCAGCTGCTGCCAGCCTTGCACAGCTCTGAACAGCCCTGTCCCCCAAGACATCAGCCTTGGTATGCAATTTAATAGATAAAGCAGAAAGCACCCTCTAGAACAGAGAACAGAAAAGAAATTCCAAAGTGCAACAGCAAGCACTGTGCTGGTTTACAAATTTATGTTGAAACCAACCTGTTAGTGACTGTGTTCATAGCAGGTTTTCTGAAGCACCGTAGGTTACAGTTTTAAACCTGACATATGATGGAGCTTCCTGGATTAAATACCACTACCACTATTTTTCCCCAGAAGACAAGGCAGGAAAAATTCTTCTTCCAAGCTCCACAGCTTATTTTCCAGATTTTTATATCCTTAGGGCTATTAAATGCTGATCCAGGAGGAGCACACCATCACTCTGAGTGCTAACTCTCTGCTCCTTTCTTTGTGCACCTCCAGGCAGGCAACAGCACTTCTGGACCAAACACAAGTGAGGATCAGCACTAAACCCTCCAGGATGGGTTGGCAGGAGCGAAGATACATTTTTTTTTCTCCTAACTGCCAGGGTTAAGCTTACTCTTTTTTAGGGCTGAGACCTCTCAAGGGACTAGTCAGGAGAAGTCTGACGCCCACAAATGATTACAGTCTTGATTTGATATCAAACCTAATAGCAGGCATCCTGCAGCACCTTTATATTGGGTAAGATGAAGCAGAAATAGTCTGCACCGATTGAAACCGCCTATTCTGTAGTTTTCTTAGGCGAATTTTGTTTCTCACTGAACCTTTCAGGCCCTGGAAAATGTAAAACTAAAGCAGGAAGCATGGGTTTAAATTATGTCAGACAAGATCAGACAGTGCCTGGAGCAGACAGGCTCTCTGCAGGTCCTCGCTGTAATGCTGCTCGGGCAGCCTTCTGGGAGAAGAGGAGGAACTGGGGAGCAGCAAGCAGAGCTGAAAAACACACTGTAGGAAAATAACACGACTGCCTGTGCTGGGGTTCATGGCCGCAGCCTGCTGCAATGCACCGTGTCAGGTATCTGATGGGTGCTTTTCCCAATTAACCAAAATGTTCGCTATTACTTTGTTCTTTGCAGGCTCGTGGAATGGTAGAACCCCTGACACCTGAAAAATAGCTCTGAGCAGTGTGGAAAATACAGGGAGTAGTAGTTTCTGAAGACCACCTCTGGCTTCTTCAGGAAATTGAGATTACTGGTTCTGCATCCTCAAGCAGATTGCAGAAATACTACAGGATCCAAAGAGTTTGAAATGAGGGGAGGGTATTTTTTGCCCAGTTCTAGCAGCAGTTATTTTGATACTAGCTCATTGCTAAAATCAACACTCAAGTCCACTTTATCCTATTTCCAGCAATTACAGCTACTTCAAATAGGGAATTTTAATTCAAGAAGTATAATAAATGTCATCCCTGTAACACGTACATTACTGTAATCTAATGTGAGTAAGAAGTCACTTGAGATGGAGAGACGCAACAGCCCCTTTAGGGCTAGTGCCATAGCAGAGGCAACAAAAGGGAAACCCTCGTTAATCCATTGGAAATATCATGTTAATAAATGAAAATGAGATAATGACTTTTGTGGCTAGTTGAATCTTGTCTAAAGCCTCTTATGAGCTTCATGTGTCTCAATTAGGGACTATGTTACAAGGTAAAAAAAAAAAAAAAAAATGAGAGAAAAAAGAAAAAGAAAGATCCGCTGCAGGCTGAACACAATAAAAAACAAAGTTAAATAAGGAAAATGTACTTGGTATTATTATTATTGCAACCCTCCTGCTTGACCTAGAAGTGTCTTATTGTACAAATCCACCCCAAGCTCCCATTAGAGCTTTTTAATTGGTATTTCCATAGCTGCTCCCGCCACGTAAGGAAAGCACGGCCGCAGTTTGCTTTTCTCTTTTTGTACTGAAGGTCGCTAAGTCAAAGTCTGTTTACCCTGCCCCATTCCACATCACACACACTCGCACGGGGAGAAGTCTCAGGGTTCAACACTGATGGCGAAGGCACAAACCGGAGGCACGCACGGAGCCTCCCGAAAGTTTTGGTGTATGGGCAAGGAAGGAGGAATCTGGCTTCAGAAAAATATTGCTTCCAGGTTTGATGGTATTTCCAGCCCGTGGTGTATAACTCCAGCACAAGTAAACGTACCTCACAGTTTTGTTTTTGGAAGGAGATGAAGTTTGACTTGAAATGAGAGTTTCGGAAAGTTAAGAGCCATCTAAAAGGTGCTACTTTCCCTTCATTAGTTTATATATTCCCAGAGTATTATCTGAGTTGCCCGTTTATAGTAAAGACAAAAAAAGTCTACACTTAACTGAGATTGTCAGTTAGACAATTGAATCATGCTACACCCTCATTATCTGGTGTTTAGCAGTCAAAAGTGGGAGATTTATATGAAAAAACCCAGACCAGCAACAGACAGAAATCACCATCAACTACTAGTCTCTTTTTTTTAACATTTTCTCTAAATATCACCTCTCCAAAATATAACAAGGTTCATTTATTTTTTATTTGCTATTTCTTTTCTTTGTTCTTTTTGTCGTTTGTTTCTTTGGGTTTTGTTGTTGTTGTTGGGTTATTTTAAATAAAACCCCAAATGGTAACACATTTTTTGGAGTTCAGTTATTATAAGTTCATCTGGTATTCATGGGAATAGCAGTGATTAGAATGCATTCATTTGAAATTCATGCAAATGCCACATGTGCTTCAGCGGCAGTGCCGTTGTCACTCAAGTCTCGTTAGGCTGCGATCTGCTCTGCTCCAGTGGTGGACATCCCTGCTCCAGTCCCTCACCCAGTCAGGATGCTGGGACATGTTGTGCTCCCACTTCAGCCCAGTGTTTCTTAAGAAAAAAACAAGTTTGGCTTGATAGGATTAATTAAAAAATAATATTTCTCTCTCAGAAGGGTTGTGTAGTTTGTGTGTAAAGTGCTTCATTTCCTTACTGCTCCTCAGCCCCGTGTTATTCTGAGGACTTGCTAAAGTTACCACAGAAGAATAATATATAACTTAACATCTCTGCTTCACTTTTCAGCTACACTACTTCAGCGCCAGAGTTTGCTTCTGAAATCACTACAACTGCCAGGATTTGAGGCACAACTTCTCATCCAAAGAGCCATTTTCTGTAAGCCCGGCCTGTGGTATTGTTGTTGAGAAGAGCTCAGGCTTTTGAGCAGACCCCAAATTCCCTCTTCAACTACCCAAAATCACCAGGATTTTTCATGTTTTTGCACAAGACTTATAAACGGGGATGATCCAAAGGTCCCAGGGGATAGACGTGCTTGGGTAATACTGAAATCAATGGGATTTATTTCCTTGAACGATGCTGGCCCATCTCAAAGCCTTCGCTCTTTAACCACGCCAGCGACCGACCGCGAGCTTCGCGAGGCGTGACATTGTGGGAGCCATCACCATTCCTTAAAACCCAAAATGAGCATGGCTAAAGTCATAAGTTTTTCAAAAAGTGTAATAGATACTTCCCCAGAGGAGCCAGCTCTATTCACCTTAATCCTGAATCAACACAGCCTGGGGAAGTCCAGGTTGGCCACAGCCCACAAGCTGTCCTTTGGGGGGCCCGCTCCTGAGCTTCCAGTTGGATGCAGGAGCTTTGCTGGCTTCAGGCTGCAATGAATATTCCTGTGGAAAGAAACCCAGCTCTACTTTTTTGAGTGGTTATAAAACATCATTAAGGCTTTGCTTCCTACCAGCACCTGACCTCCTGCAGGGTCTGGCCTCTCTGTCTCCCAAGCAGGCACCAAGAGTCTCTGCCAAGCATCCCCCCCACAAAGCCATGTGCTTACTCAACCTTGGCACACGAGAGCAAATTCAAGGAGGAAGGAGCAGAATAAGCCCTTCAACACTCCAGGCTTGGGGCAGAGCATCTGGAAACTGCTCAGCAAAAGAGGACATGGGGGTGTTGGTCAACAGCTGGCTAAAGATGAGTCAGCATGTGCCCTGGTGGCCAAGAAGGCCACCAGCATCCTGGCTTGTGCCAGCACAAGTGTGGCCAGCAGGACTAGGACAGGGATCGTCCCACTGGACTGGGAACTGGGGAGGTTGCCCCTCAAATGCAGGTTCAGTTTCTGGCCCCTCACTCCCAGAAGGACATTGAGGGGTTGGAGCAGGTGTAGAGAAGGACAACAAAGCTGGGAAAAGGTCTAGAGCACAAGTCTGATGTGGAGTGTCTGAGGGACATGGAGTTGCTGAGCCTGAAGAAAATGCAGCTCAGAGGAGACCTTCAGGCTCTTGACAGCTCCCTGACAGGAGAGGAGCCAAGTGGGGTCAGGATCTTTTCCCAAGGAACAAGTGATAGTAAAAGAGGAACCGGCTTCAAGTTGCCCCAGGGCAGGTTTAGGTTGGAACTGAGGAACAATTTCTTCCCATTGAGGGTTGTCCAGGGCTGTCCCAGGCTGCCCAGGGCAGGGGGGAGTCCCCGTGACCCCTGGAGGGGTTTCCAAGCCCCCCGTGGAGCTGTGGTGCTGAGGGACGTGGGTTAGCAGTGATCTGGTAGTGCCAGGTTAATGGGCAGACTTGATCATTTTAAAAGTCTTTTCCAACCAGAAGTATTCTGTGCTTCTAAGGATCTATTTTCTATGCAAACCGATTGTCCTAAAAAAACCCAACTGATGTGCACAAGAAACCAGTATAAATACCCCACTGGTGTTAAGTTTTCCTTGGACAGGTGAAGAGAGAAGGTTTGACCTCAAACTAAACAACACCACAAGTCTTACATCGAGTGCACAAAGCCTCAGTTGTTTCTTTTTGTGTTTGTTTTTTTTTTTTTAATATAAAACCAAATAAATTTACAAAATATATATGACCAGCTCTCATTTCTCAACTTTATCACAAGAAGCTCCATTTTCTGGCACAGAGGGAGCACAGCTCTTGCTGTTCATCCTAGCTGATGCTTTCCTTTGCTAGGTGGCACCACTGGTAATGCCATTAGTTCTGCATGCAGGCACTAAAAGCTATTTTGTGCTTGTTTCCTCAGACAGAGGCAAATCAGAGCGTGGGAAGCATGTTCCACATGAATGATGACCATTCTGACCATCACTGCTCTTCAATTCACATACAAAGGGGATCACAGAAGATATTTCCTGGACTAGGAAAGGATTTTGTTCGCATTTGTCTTCTGATCATTCATGATACAAGCACTTTGAGTCCACAGCACAAGGGACGTGGAGGCAGCTCCACACACGAGAAGTAAACGTAACTCACATTGTCTGGCTGAGGAAGCCCTGGTGAGTAATTCCCACTTTTGGCATCTGCACTAATATAACTTAAAGCTGGACTCCATGAGCAGCTTATTGACCTACCCAGAAAATGTGCAGGCCAGCCTCAGAGATATTTTAAGTCTGATAATTTATGGTTTATCTGACAATTCCGAGCCAAGTTTTGCAGCTCCCTCTCAGGAACAGCTCAAAGGCTGGCTGGGGGCTGCTGGGATAGAGCTTGGGTGAGCAGTGTGGCTGTAGAGTGAGAGCTTGCCGTGGTCTGTTCCTCCACTGCCATTCTCAGGGAGATTTTGTGAGCAGAAGATGGGGTGGTCTGCCTTCCTGCCATCAAATCTTTCTTTTTCATGGTTTTCAACCTCCCTTTTTGAGTCTGCATCCACAGTAAACAGATGAAAGACCAAATCCTTGCTCTGTTGATACTCCTCTAACAAAAAAACTTCACCCCACTCACCACAGCAGATGAGCAACCTGACAGTTGAGCCCCGTGTCCACAGCAGGAACCTTTCTCAAAACTATTTGTGGATAAATTATTCAAGCATTGAAATGTCTTCCTACCCCAGACCTACTCATAGTTCTTTGGTAAGCTGAGCTGCATAACAAAAACTTCATAAACCCAGTTATTTCAGCAGGGTTAAAAATGAAATAAGTTGCTCTTCCTGGTTGCCTTGTGGTGCTTCTGCCCATCCCCAACACATAGCTAGGATAAAAGTCTAGGAGTTGATGTTGTAGCAGCTGAAAGATTGAGATCAATTTCAGTTCAATCCAGGAAAACAAGCAGATTCAGCATTCCTCTACCCAAACATGTGCCCTCCTCGGATTTTAGATTTAGCTTCTCCTCAAAACATTTAAAAATGCATTAATTGACTGCTTGCTTATACTCTGAAAGCAAGATCAGACCAAATATCAATACAGGGAGACATGGCTTGAAATACACATGTTGCACATCTACCCAAAAGCATCCTTTTTTATTGCTCTGCTGCTCACAGTAAGTGCACGGTAACAATTTGCATTGAACTCACAAGGCTTTTCTGCACAAGTCAATTCAGATCAATAGAAAAAGGCTTTTACAAAGAAAACAAGTGTTGTGTAGAAAATAGTTCAGGCAGTGGGAACATTTCACAGTTGGGGTTGGCAAATCAACGCACTTTTATCTGTTGCACATAAAACAAAACAAAACAAAAGGCCTGGCAGATTTAAACTGAGGACCAACTTCCATCATATTCATCGGGCTGGAGTCGCATGGCCACTTGGTTAGACAGGTCACAACACCCTGGGCAGCAGAATGAGTCACTGGCACACGCACAGCTCATCACTGGGGAAAAATCCACATGTGTAGGGAGCAGGTAGAGCAACTCCCAGCACCTGCCACCAGTTTAGAAGTCTAGGATGAAGCCTTATTGACCCGAACAGGACTTGCAAGGGAGATCAGAGTAGCCTCACTGTGAATTTGGCATTATAAAATGAGTGCTCCATCTGTTTTGGTGACTATGTCGTGATGCGGTATAAAAAGGTTCAAAACCCACTCTGTACTTGAATTGTGAGGGTGAATTATGAACTGAAAGAGTTCTCACTTTTTTTCCTGAGTAGCAGCTATTAATGACTCATTCCTGAAGGCAATGGGGAAAGGTGCAGAAAAATGAGAAGCAGGTTAAAGAAGAAAAATGGTTTCATTGACACAACAGCTTCATGCTCTGGGAAGATACAAGAGTTATTCCAGTTTATATCTACTCCATTTTATGCTACTGTAAGTATCTTGAAGGAGCTGAAGGAGTCATTTTCATTTAATTCTATTAGACAATATCATCAAAATTAACAAAAAGGGGGAAAAAAATGTGCCAGGGAACTACCAAAGCAGGAAGTTTTGAAAAGAAAGGCACTTAAGAATTTAGTTATAACGCTTGCAACTTGCACTCCCCTTTGATCTCAGCCCTACAAATAGCATTAGCACAGCATGTTAAGCACTGTTCTGCACAACATTTTAATATTTCCCATCTGTGGTCAGATAACAAATCCTAAAATAGCTTCCCTGTAGTATTTTAGGGCCATCACTCCTAATCAAACCCATGAAGAGCAGAAGCACACACAAATTGGGCAAACCAACTAAAGGATATGAACAACGAGCTCTGAGAAGCTTTTGCTTCCTTCTCACTAGGTAAGAGCTTTATTTCAAGGTTCCAGATGCGTCTTATTTTAGCCACATTAATTTGCCAACTGTTTGCAATAAGGAGGAGGAAAAGAAGGAAAACAAAAACCCCAAACAACAGCCAAACAAACCAACCCCAAACCCTCTCTGAACAAAGAGAATTCAGTAAGTGGATTTCGATAGTGCTAAGAAAGAAGTGAGTGGCTTCATGCTGCACTCATATGATTTGATGGAAAAAGTGATTTATTTATTTTTTTTTTAGAGCAGAGAGGAGACTGTTCTGGCTCACATCACATCAGCAGTGTCACTGAGCATGAGGCAGCAGCAGTATTTCTATTTTTGGGCATGAAGTTCAGTACACATTGGTTAAAAGAACACAAATGCAGCTCCCATTAATAAAAAAATAAAATAAATAATTGTGCACCTCCTCAGTTTTTCTTGCATTGCTTCTCCATAAATTAGAACAAGTGGACTAATTTGCAGGTCACACACACAGCAAGAGTGTTGGTGGCTCAACAATAAAAATAAGATCTCTGCTAGGTAATTCCTTGTAGGTCATCACATATAGACACACATCCCCTTTGCTCAACAGCATTGCTTTTCATCTTCATCAGTTTACAGGAGCCTGGTAAACCCAGACCTGAGCACGTGTTTAGCTTGCAGCAGTTTGACTTCATTCTACAATTCTCACTAAGAGAATTTTTCAGTATTGGGAACCTTTATCATAAAAATCCCCTTGTAAATATTAAAAGCTGGTTGTTGGCTTTCGTTATTTTTTTTTTCCCCTCACATTTTAGTTTGCTTTCCTCCTGACATCATGAAATTGTAGGATTTCCCCCCCCCCCCAGGTTGGGAAATACAGTAAAAATGGCCTCTGGGAAGGCTGCAGATGTGCCAAGCAGAAGATGATGCAGCTTATAAGAGGAGATAACTCCTTCAAATACAGCTCTGGCCTTTCCCTGGGTCATGTGGGACAGCCGACCCACCAGCACAGCCTGCACACTCATCCCCTCCTTGCTTGTCTTAATACTTAAGATTATTTGGCCTTTAACTACATAATCAGTCAAGGAACAGGTTCTGTTAGAAAAGAACTGAGCTGATTTCTGCCTCCCACCTCCAGCTCCATTAACATCTCCCTGTTTATCAGCACAGTTAGATGGCAATACAGTCTGCCTCCTCTTTCATCCTGGGTCAGCTGTTTAACAGTGTTTTTCACCCTGTTTGAATCAAACTTATCTATATTCTTATTTCAGTTACCTTTTTTTTTTTCCTCTTTACGCTTTTTTTTTTTATGAACACACATTCTGGGATTCTGAAGAAATTAAAAGAGTTTATCTGTAGTTCATCTACTCTGAAATTCCTCCTCAGCATCTTGAAATCTTCAAGTCATATCATCTTTTAAACAGCTTGTTTTTCCCCCAAGTGAGCACATTCCCAGGTTTCCCAGGCTTTCTGCACGTAGCAGCTTCACCAGTACTTCTGTCATTCTTGCTGTCCCCTGCCTTTTCCAATCCCCAGGATGTCCATTTGATACTGCAGTGTCCTACCTCAGGCAGGGCAGTCTACAGAGGTCCAGGTAAATACTTTACAAGATGCCAGATTAAATTCTTCTATCTTCCCACTTCCCACTTCTGCATGGGGTTAGCTTCTGCTTTGCAGGCTATGACTCTGTCTTGCTCAGAGTTCTGCAAAACGGGTCTGTTTGGGATATAACCTCACAGCACAGAGCAACATATTTAAAAGTCAGCTGTTTGTCCCAAGAGGAGCTGATGGACCATTCCCTTCCACACTCTCCCAGTCTTGTACAGGAGTTCTCTGCAGATTCAATCCATCATGTCTACATTATTCACCTCACTAGATGCCACCTTTAACTCTAATTTTTCCAGAATGTACTCACAGAGATGTAGTTTAACCCTCACTATTAGCCACAGATTGGTACTGCCTCCTGTTGCACCTCACATTCCTCCCTCTTACACCACCAGCCATTACTCCAACCCCAGGTGCCCAAGCAATCCTTTCAGATCAGTGCCAGGAGCCCCAAAAGGAATGAATTAAGCCCAGCACTGTCACCCATGTCTGCTTTCCACATTATCTCCCTAAAAAAAAAAAAAATAAAATATTCCACCGATTTGTCAGACAGGATTTACCCTTTATGAAACCAGGCTGACTAGTTTATTTCTCCAGATGTTTTGTGATCTCATCATTTATTAATGTTTCTAGAGTTTTGCCTAACACCGAGGTCAGATGTACTGGTCTATAATATCCCGTCTGTTTTTCCTCCCCCCACTCCAAATTGGGGCTGTATTTGCTTCACTCCAGTCCCTTGGTGTCTTCCTTGTCTCAAAGGAGACAAAATAAAATCTTCATTTATTGAACCAGTAATCACTTCAGTGATCTTGTTAAAGATTCCCCAGTACATAACTCCTACTACCTTGGAGCTTCCAGGGATTTTTAACTTATACAAGATTTATTCTAGTATGAAATTATCATATCCCAGAAACTTTGCTTCCATTCACCCTTCTGAACGCTGACTAGAAAGAGATGTTTAGGCAGAGATTTTCAAAGTCACCTTGGGGATCTGGGTGCTCAGTTCCCATTGCAGTTAATGGGAGGGGGGCTTCCAAACTTCCTAAATTTAACTATTAAAATTGTATATAAACCGATAAGAAAAATGCATCTTTGAATTGGCAACGATGCATTCTTCTTAAGTATTTAATTCCTGATTAGTAATATTTCTTTTCAGTTCAGACAATTCAATAGAGCAGCCAACAAAGGATTTTTTTAAATTTTATTTAAGTCTGCTTGCAGCCCTGAGTTCCATCAGGACACATCTGGAAGGCCTCAGCTTTGGTGAATATCCTCCATTTTTACAGTGCATGTGAAAAGAGAATTTCGGTTCACTGCAGCCATCCGTGCTTCTGGGGTGGCAATACAAGAGTGCATGTGAAGGGCAGCCAGAAGCCTCTCTCCCAGCCTTGGTGTTGACTCCAACACCAGACATTCAGCTCCTTGGGGCTGTTTTCATGTCTTCCTGTGCACACACAGTGCCAATTTTGGAAAGCACTTTGGTTTTTGCTGGGATCTCCAAGTGCAAGCAAAGCACAAATAGTAAAGAGCTTTGAATGCCAAGTCCTGCATTTTGGCAACCTTTACAAAGGACTGTTGGCTGACTCCTCATCCTAAACCCCTTCCTTCAGCATTCATTTCTACGTTAATGAATTCCACTCATTTCTACATCACCCCCAATAATACTTTCCATAGATTTCCAGTTGATTTGTACTGACTTTATTATTACTCTCCCATGCTTTGCAAGCTGAACACCAGCTTGCTGCGAAACATTTGCTTTCGTTTGGTCCCCAGTGAAGCCCAAGAAGCTGGATGTGGCAGAGATGTTCAACCCAGTTCCCAAGCACAGCAAATTCTGCACCCGCAGCCCCTGCTCTGTCACCTTACTCATGCTGGGTGAAATTCAGTAAGCTGGTTACCTCTCCAAAACAGAAAAAACCCTCCCTCAGATCTACAAGTATTGTCAGTATAAATCTGTACTTCCAGGACTTGCTCCTTCTGGAGCTTTCTGCCATTTCTCTGTGCAGCTTTTCCAGTCAAAGAGATTTTTCTTTTCTTTCCTCCACCTGGTGCAGAGGAATGATGAAGCAGGAACAGAAGGGAGATGAGCAAAGCAAGTGGCACCAGATCAGGACTCACCATCAGCTCCTGACACAAACTGGGGAATGTCACCCATGACACTGCTCAGACACCCCATCCAGCCTGGGAAACCAGGAGCACCACCAGAAGAGCATCTCACTGCCTCCAAAACCTTCACATCCAGCTCACCCAAGTTACAGCTCCTCCAGTTTCCACCAGAACTAGTGAAGCAGCATCACTTGCTCTGGTCCCTTACACTCAAGTTGCATACAAGGTATGCTGGGGAAGGGTCAGATTAAAATTCCAGAGGTTTGTGACTTGAATCTGGATTTTGCTTTAAGAATATTACCTTAAGGTCGTGTAGTGACAGGATGAGTGTTAATGGCTTCAAACTGGAAGGGGGGAGATTTAGGTTAGAAATTAGGAAGAAATTCCTCGCTCTGAGGGTGGCAAGACCCTGGAACAGGTTTTCCAGAGAAGCTGTGGATGCCCCATCCCTGGATGTGTTCAAGCCCAGCTTGGACAGGGCTTTGAGCAACCTGCTCTAGCGAGAGGTGCCCCTGCCCATGGCAGGGGGCTTGGAACTGGATGATCTCTAAGGTCCCTTCCAACCCCAAATATTTTTTGATTCTACGATTCCAATATTAGTCTCCACTCATCACTAGTTATTTCAGCTTGTTGAAAAACAAAGAAAAAAACCATCTAAAAGTCATTATTTTACTGGAGGTCTGAGTTGTTTGTTATAAGGCTGTCTCCAATGACACCGACTCAGAGTTTAGAGGCTGCAGGATATTAATATTAACAAAGTAAATAACAGGCAATTCTTCAGAGGGCAAAGGAACTTGTCTCCAATTTTCAAAGGATATGCTTTACTTAACTAAGTCTAATTAGCTGTGATCTTCATCTAAGCAACAAAGAAAAAAAAAATATTGCATTTGTTTTTACATTTCTAAATAGCAGAAAAGAATTTCACATTTATCTAAACCAGACTTTTAGGATCATTACCAAGTTCTCAAGTGTGTACAAATTACTGTGCCCAAGACTATTTTCCTCACTCAGGGTATTTAGAGAGAGTTTGTTGCTTGCAACGTATCCTATGCACTTCTCTAACCGTTACAGGAGATTTCCTTCTCAACAACACGTTGCTCTAAGCCTGGCTTGTAGATACCCAACACCTTCTGCTTGGTTTTCTGCAGGTTGCTTTGTGTTGCAGATGGACATCTCTCATGCACAATATTTTTCTGGAGCAATGATGAGAAGAGTGTTTATCAGCTTAAGGACAGTTTGATCCATGGGAAAACCTGATGAAAAGACATTTCTGGGAAAGGCTCAACTTGAAAGCAGGGTAATGAGGAAGACTAAGAGGAAGATGAAGCTACTGTTTGATGCAGAATGCTTTCAGTCTCCCTGCAAGCATAACGAAGTTTACTTCAAATCCATTGCATGGAAATCTTCTCTCTGCCCCCCCATCTTCTCCCTGCCCCCCCCCCTT
>JANHFX010001445.1:20820-45335 GCA_027560015.1 Chloroceryle amazona | reverse complement strand
CCACCTGGGAAGCAGTCCCTGCATTACATACATAGCTTCGCAGCTGTGCAAGTCTCCTTTCACCCCAAGCTGTTAATGAGACAAGGATGCAGGATGCTCCCTGAGGTATTATGGGAATACAGGTCCACGTGTGCCCTTCCCACCTGATTTCTTTTTTTTTTTTTTCCTCCATACTTAGGATGAGAGGGTCTAGGCAAACATTCCTTAATTTATTCTGCATCCTTGGGCTCCCGCTTCTGCTGAAGGCTGCCTCTTCCTCCCCTCTCCCCCATGGAAATGATCCACCACCCCCTTCACTCTCCTCCGGGCTGTACAAAGGACACACCTGCGTTGGTAGGTATTCAGGTTTTGTCTGCCTGCTGGACTTTTCATTTGCTACTCTACCAGTGAGCTGAGAATTGCTATGCACATCATAAATCACTCCTTTATCTATTTCAACAGCTCTACTTCAAAATACTCGCAGTCTTTGGTGAAATAATCGCTCAAGATTTTTGCAAGGCCAGTGTGAGGTCTGGAGTTATTTTATGATTGTGTTTTGGAGTGGCTGCTTCCCAAAGTTCATGGTTTTGCTCTGCAGGAATGGCATCTGAAAAGCTTGTTTGAGTATCTGCAGGTCTGGGACCTGGAAAGAAGATGATGTGGAGTCCTAGTATTTGTTAGGGTACAAGATGCATTTTGCTTAACTGCAGGAAGGTAGAGAATCATACAATGGTTTGGGTTGGAAGGGACCTTTAAAGGTCCCCTAGTCCAACCCCCATGCACTGAGCAGGGACATCTGCAACTAGAGCAGGCTGCTCAGAGCCCTGGACAACCTCATGATTTCCCTCAGACTCTCCCAAGGTTTCCTCATTGATTACATTGCCTAGGAAGTTATTAAGAATAACTTATAATAAGGCCCATACTTGGGTCAGAGAGCTTTATGGTCTGGATGATCATCTCTAGATAGATGCAAGGGCTGCTTCCTCGCATTTCCTTTCCTTTTCACAGCTCACATGTCTGCACGACCCATACTAAAGAGAGGTGAGCATGTTTCAGCACTCCCCATCTCATGTGGTATTAGTGACTGGGCTGATCTCCAGAGCAGCTATAGCTGGGGGTATCCTCTAGACTCAGCTAAGTGATTTCCAAAGCAAGACCAGTAACATCAAAGTCAGCACCCCTCCTACAAGGCCAGGCCTGTTCAGCCTGGAGAAGAGAAGGCTCCAGGGGGACCTTATTGTGGCCTTCCAGTATCTGAAGGGGGCCTACGAGAAAGCTGGGGAGAGACTGTTTACAAGGACTTGTAGTGGTAGGATGAGGGGTAAATGCTTCAAACTGGAAGAGGGTGGATTTAGATTAGAAATTAGAAACAAGTTCTTCACTCTGGAACAGGTGACACTGGAATAGGTTGCCCAGGAATGCTGTGGATGCTCCATGACTGGATGTGTTCCAGAGCAAGTTGGTTGGGGCTTTGAGCAACCTGGTTTAGTGAGAGATGTCCCTCCCCATGTCAAGGAGTTGGACTAGATGATCTTTAAAGTGCCTTCTATGATTCTGTGAACTGTGAGTATCTCAGCACCAGAAACACCCTCGGTGAGAGACTCTGTATAGCAAGAGAGATGCAGTAGCTTATATTTTTTGATCTGAGCAAATGTTAAATGATGGATATGTCATGCATTATAATCAAACATTTTATGTTGTTTTATTTTAGCTTTTCAGGGCACTTTTGTGCTGTAAACATAAACCCTGTCACAGTTCTCCATCCTTCAGAGGGAAGGCCCAAAATTCCTTTTGGCCCAAAATTATTTTCACCGTGGCTCAAGGAACACAATTAGAAATAATCCTAAATTTGATGAAAACAGTTTTTTTGCCTCAATTCTGAGCCACCCACAGTGCCTCTGCAGATTTTGAAGCTGGACAGGAAGGATGAACTGAAAGTGGAGTGAGATTTGGGCAGTGAGACTTGCACAGCCCCTGCCAGGGCTCAGCCACCAGCTGGAAAATGAGAGCGAGTTGTGAAAAGCAGAAAACGCTGTCAGGAACTTGGGACTCCTTTGGGCTGGCAGCCACACAACCAGTGACCGAGCAGCTGCCAGAGCGAGGGGAAGTGGTGGTTTTTAATGTTGACATCGTTAGGCAGCTAAGGGTTTGGTGATACAGGAAAGACAGTGTGATCGCTTGTATGTTTTTCACACTGGTGTTTTTAAATGTCAGGTGTGAACATTGTCTGCTCTTTCCATCCTCTTCACTCAGAAAGGCTCTAAATCCCTCAAGTGACTCTGCATTGCATTGAAGTTGCCTCCCACAAGATAAACAGTGCCTTTTTTTACTCCTGAAGGGAGGAAAGCTGCACCAGCCTCGTTGCTGGGACCACTGAGCTTCTCCCCACCATGTTTCTTCACTGAGGAGACACCAAAAAACCTGCCTCCCACACAGGTTGCTCTCTCTGCAGTGTCCCTTCAGCTAAAAGCATCCACATGAGTTCAGCTCAGGACTGTCCACAGCCCTGCAAACAGCAAGCTAAAAATGAAACCTGCAGAGCATTAAAACTGCATGGGCCTGGCCTGGCAGGGAGGGCTGGTTGACTGCTTGGCCCAGATGGCCATCTCTGGGGATTCACTGCTAAACTGCTCTCTCAACTAACTCTTGAAAACACTGACAAGCCATCTGTGTCTCTTCCTTTTCACAAGCAGGAAAGGGAAAGCACGGAGGAACTGATGGTTAAGCTTGCTGTGGTATGCAGCAGGGGTAATGTCAGTTCTTGAAGCTGATTCAGTGACCAGCCCTCTCAGGAGCAGAAACTAAGCTGAGACCAGATTCATCTTGTAGGAGGAAGACTGTGATCTCCTTTCAACATCTTGACCCCAGACTCTGCGATTTCATTTTGCCATCTGGGAAGGCTCTGGGAGAGAGCCATGAGAACTTCCTATGTATCTTCCTGGCTTTATAGATCAAGGCAGAATTTTTAATCTGGACCTGGGAGTGCTGGGTTAATGGTTGGACGCGATGATCTTAGAAGTATTTTCCAACCTAAACTGTATAGGTTTTATTTATATATATTAATATATATAAAAAAATATATATTCCAACCTATGATTCTAAGTGCCTGCTGCCAGATGTATAGGGTATTTTCTTGAATAATTGGACTTTTCCATGAAAGTTAAATGTGGGGTCATGTGTCTAATCTTCCAAAGTCATTTGCCTCTCTTTGCTGAGGGAAATAAGGTGGCTGCACAGTGAATAGTTGTTTCTGGTCACTCGTGTGTGTGTACCACCTGCATGACTGAGATTGCTATGTTAGTAGCCAAAGCCAGTCAGAAAATGGATGCTCTTTCAGTATCAAACCCAAGGAAGACTTTCCGCTGAATGTATCACACTTCTTAACAAAATATGTAGAAATTATGAGAGGAGAACAAAATGTATCTCTGGTACCTCTACTGAATATGATACACCTTGGTTACTTCCTTCTGTTCCCATGCTAATGGTGTTCCCTGGGTAGGCACCAGCTGCCCCACTATATTCTGGTCATACCGGGAAAGCAGCTGGATGCTTCAAGGGACTCCCTCGCCTTTAGCACATTCTGGGAAATGTATTTTGGGTAGACACCTATATGGTGATATGGAGTAGGGCTAGAGGAGAGAAAGGTATGCATCCAGTGAGGTGCCACAGCAGGCTGAACAATTCAGCTGAATCACAGCAGGAGGTTGGCCAAAAAAATTCTGCTTTCAGATTGTTATTTGTCTAAAAGAGGTGACTCTTTTTACAGCAAATGTCATGGTGTTAGAAAACATTTAGATAGAAGTTTTAATCAGCCTCAGTAAATATAGAAAATGTAATATCATTTTCCTGAAAAGTTTGTCAGCTTCATTCAGAGAAAGTCTTCTTGTAATTGCCTTGGCGTAACAATCATAAAAACATAGAAACGTTTAGGTTGGAAAGGACCTTTGAGATCATCAGGTCCAACCGTTAACCCAGCACTGCCAAGTCAAATCATCTGGATAGTGTTCCCACATAAAAAGGTATTTAATACCTTTTAGAATTATGGAAAAAACAGAGAAGGAACCTAGTGATAATCCTCCCAGCCACAAGATCAGGTGTAGTATGCCTAAGAAGTTCCTAACCATCTCCAGCCTGCTCTTAAATAGATACACGGTCTTCCTTTGGCCCTGTCAATAGAAGACTTTTCCCAACATCTGACAGCCTCCTTTCTACATCAGTGTTTCTCACCTCCCCAGGCTGGAAAAATTTTTGCATACCATGAAATCAGCTCAGGCCTTTCCTCTGGGTCTTTTTTGTATGTGATACATTAATCTGCTTTCTCCTTATAGTAGATAAAAGGTCTTTAATAAGTTTTCCTATATGCAAAGGCCCATGAAGCTGTTGAGTTTTTGGTCTGTGCACTGTTTTGGGAGCTGGATGCTGGTATCCATTTCTAGGTTTGTTACTGGCTGACAGTGTGGCTTGAGGCATTTATTCAGGATGAGACCTAGAAATCATTTTGCTGGGTGCAGCCTGACAGCTTCAGTGGGGTATTGAGGGAACAAAATGCTGTGTATTTTTCTCTTAAAAATTAATTATGACTGAGCCCTTCAAATACTCAGTTCTTTGGCTTTTCCCATCTATTAAATGACAAAAACACCGCCCTCTTCACATGGCAAGCAAAGTTTTACATTAGTTAATGTTAAGGTACCCAGTGACAGTGCAGTAGCACTGGTAACTGTTGACACTGGTGGTAATGTTTCATCATACCTAATATCATGTGCTCTGTATTTTGCTACTATTTCTGTTTAATTTTTAGGTTTCATTCCACACCTCCCACTACTCCACTTTGCAGAGTCCAGAGTCTTTGCAAATTGTCCCATTTTCTAGCAAAGGTGATTTCATCGAGAAGTAGATGAAGCAACCTCAGGAAAGGCAGAATCTGCCTTGGAGGACACAGAAAGCAGGGAGCCACTGAAAGACAGAAGGGAACTGCTCTATTCATCTCTCTTCAGCATGGTGAAGAAAGGAAATTTGAGGAATTGGAGAGAAGTCAAACATCAATTCCTAGAAAAATCCTGCAATAGTTAATAAAACTTTATAAAAGCACCTTTCAAAAGTACATGAGTAAGAACCTCACCAGATTTACAAAGGAGAAACAGTGTCAGATCCAGTTTTCTTTGGTGATGGAATAACAGCATATAGAGACAGAGGAAGTAGTAGATATTATAGCTGGACTTTAGTAAGACTCTTGGCACCATTTTAGCACTAATCTAATGGCTGAGAGATATATGACACTGATTAAGCAGGACAAAACTGGTGGGTGGCCTTGTTCAGAGAGTAATTATGAGCTGTTCATGCCCTAAGCAGAAGGACGTACAAAGTGAGGTCTTTATTGGACCTCTGTTTTGAATATAGAATCTTTCCATATTTTCATTAGCTGAGATAATGAAATAGTGTGCTATTAAATTAGCAGCTCATATAAAGCTGAAAAGGTCTGCAAGTACAACATAGGGCAGGATTAAAATTTGAAACAATCTTAAAAACTTGAGGTACCTGCCCTCAAAAAAGATTATTTCAATATGGGTACACTGAAGGCACTTCAGCAGAAATAGTGACACACATAGTGGATGAGGAGCAACCGGCCGAGTAGCATCTCTTGGGAGGATCATTTGGGCTTGTAGCGGCACAATGATGGCATGCTGTCACAAAGAACACACGTGCTGTGTACACCAAGACGTGTGAACAGAAGTTAGCTTGCAAGACATGTGAAGTAACCTGCTCCCTTTCTCAGCCCTGACAGAGCCTCAGAGGAATTTCTGATTTCTGTTTTGGAGATGTGCATCAAGAATGACGCAGAGTGACAGGAGGTTTCAGAGAAAAACAAACATAAACTATAAAAACTGAATAAATTAGACTGAATAAATTAGAGTTACTTGGTTTAGGAAAGAAAACTTTGAGAAAAGACATGGTCCTTGAAAACATTAAAGGGGTGATCTCCAGGTTCGTAACAACAAGGAATAACAGAAATTATACCAGTAAAGACAGATTAGGATGAAATTTTTCTGATGGGAGGGCTAAGTAAGCATTGTCATCAGTTCCTGAAAAGGCTGTAAAAGACCTCCTTAGAGAACTTAACAGATTTGTGTCCACCCCATCCCTTTGGAAGGGTATACATGCCACAGATCAGATGCTAGGGCAGAGGCTTGTGTAAGATGATTTCTTCCAGCCGGGCTTTTTGGTGGTTCTGCTCTGTGACCGTGAGAATCATTTGCAAAGAGCTGGGTTTATTTACTTTCTCCCCAGCAGCAGACTGCCCTGATCTTTTGGCGATTAACTTTGGCTGCCCTTTTTGGAATGAAGTGGTTAGTCAGGGAGTGCTCAATACAGTCAGACAGCAGCACTTTCTATCTTCCTCTCTCGCGAGCAGAGATCCTGTGGGTCAGCAGCCAGGGAAGCAAATTTTCTCCATCTTTGTGTTCGATATAATGCCATTCTCAGCAGCCTTTGTGGGTCACCTCTTCTATTCACCCATGAGCACATAATTCCTAGGGTATGAAGAAGTGTGGTCTTCAAACATATTTTCAGTTCTGATTACATTAAAGAATGGATGTTTCTGAGCTTCCCAGCAGTGTAAAACACTGACATCTACCTGTGTTGATTTGTGTGATAGTCAGTGTCCTCAATAGTTTGCCTCCATCTAGCTGTGCCTGAATGCAGTGATGAAACACACCCTGTGGAGCGGCAGCAAGACCAGTGGTGTTTGGAGTTCCCAATGACTTCCCACAATGGAACATGCCAAATGGAGCTGGAGGCTTTTAATAACTGTGCCCAGACTAAGTAGCTGTGCACATATTGTCTGGGGAGGCACCATGACAGAACGTATAATTTACAGCTCAGTGACTTCTGTAAAAAGGCCATGCCCAACATCAGTGTAGCACCACAATGTATTTTACTCTGAAAGGCTGGGAATCGACTTTGATTGCATCAAAAGCAGTGCCAAAGCCACAGTGCCTCTGCTCAGTGACATTGCCTATTTTACTCAGCAGCAAAATTTGGCAGTTATAAAATACCAAATTTGACCATATCATTCTTTTTTCCTATGACTACACTTTGAATAGAAAAAAACATGGGCATGTGAGTAGTACAGTAGAGATACTAAAGCAACTATTAAAATAGGAATATTTTCTACAGGTATTCATATCTTCCAGCAACCAATGGTAGAATTTGAATTTTCAAAATCACCCCAAGTCTTACTGAAAGTTTATGGTTATAGAATGCAAATATGTCAGTTTATCACAATAAAATGGTATGCTTACCACACTAACATTTATACATATATGTATGTGTGTAAATACACTATTTACATGTGCATTTATAAACATAGGTAGTCTTGTACATTTTACATTACTGATGCTTGCTGTCAGTGCAAGTTTTCTTTGATAATCTTATTGATTTAGTATTTATTATCTTTTTGTTTGCTGATTGTCACAAAGTATGTGCCTCCAACTCTTGTTCATGTTAGCCCTACACAGAACTCATGCTTGTGTTTAAGGCAATCCCTTCCAGTGGTTTTAGGAACTATATATCTGAAACAAGGTTTGTGCATTCAGAATCTTAAAATGGTCTTAAAAGGTCCTAAAATCTCAAACCCTTGTGACAAGGATGAAGTTAACCAGTTACATTAACTCCCCCTGCCACCATTCAGGCTTCAGTAAATTTTTAATGCCCTTTCCTGATTTGGAAAAGAAAAATATGTTAATGGCACACATACATGGATGTTCAGGGAGGGGGTTCTATTAATGCAGAAAGAATTTCCATTGGAAATGCCTGGGGTTATAGATTTCATTAAATAGGGCTCTTTAAAGTGTGATGTAGGAAACACTAGGGATACATTTGGCTGACAGAACTGGATACAAGCGTCTTCCACTAGATAAAAACTGAATTTTTTACAGACCTACAGTGCACTTGAAATACTGTTATATTAATATTTCAAAGGTGTCTTTAGCCAGCCTACTATATGTGATTTTTATGCCCAATGACATGTTTGATAATAGTGTTTCCAAGATATTTTATAATGCTTAGCAAACTTAGGGGGAAAAGGTCTTGTATACGTGAACATATCTGAATATGGATACCTATAATTATTTTCAATCACCTCAGTATCTCTATGAAATACATTAACACTGTAAATGGAATAGGAAGCAAAGTCTGGGTTAAAAGACATTTACATCCTATTCCTTTCTAAATTACCTTTCAAAGCAACAAATCCTCTGGATGTATAGAGGAAAATAACTATCCTAACTTTGCATATACAATTATGTCATTTGAGCTGACTATTTCCATACTGGAATGAAATCTTGATGGTATAAAGGGGCTGTTCTTTGAAAGTATCAGCTCAGTGCTGAGAAGCAGCAAAAGAAGGCAAAATGGCTATTGGGAAGTATTAGGAAAGGAATATGTAGTGAAAAAGAAAACATTCCTCTATTGTAGCTTTGCATATGCCTGCACCTGGAATACCCACCTGCCTGTCCCCATCTCAGAGGAGAAAACTTCATTTCTTATTAGCTCCTATGTGAATGCTTTAATTTCAAACAGGAATGTGTGGTTCCAGATTGAACTGGGACTGGATTAGATGAATTTGGAAAGAGATGTTTTTTACACCACATCAACAGCATATGCATGAGGAGACTTCTGTAGACAGGCTCTGGGGACTCCTCATCTGTAGGCTTTAAGAGATGCATTGGAGCCTACGATCATCTATAAATGAAAGCAGCAAAGGCTGTTTCGGGAAAAACCTTCTTCTATATGAACCCAGGGATGTGATGGATGTGTTGATTTATAAAGTGGCTTTCTGCTGCAGGGAGATATTTGAGGCAGAACATCGCTGCTTCGACAAGACAGTCTCTGTCTCTTGCTCCACCAGGAGTGAGCAGGGTGACCACAGCCTGTGCAGGGTTCACAGAGAGCTATTTGAGCCCAAAGCCCCTTTTTGTGGCTTATTTCCTCCTTGTGCTCCAGGGGGTATGTTTAATTTATGTCTGGGGAACAATGATATGGCTGGAGAGGCAAGAAAGATTTCTGGTAGCCAGGAACGTGAGTGAAGGATGGCAAAGAAGGCTGTGCCTGAAATCCTATTTAATAGAGTTTTGCTCAGACAAATTTATCTACAGATCTAAAACTTAGGCAGCTTTTACTATCCAGACACTTCTTGACATCCCTAGGTATTCTAATTATAGAACCTTTCAAACGTGTGCAGTAGAAGTGGATTAAGTTAAATAGTCTGTTCAAACTGCCAGAGGCTTCACAGCTAAGAAGTGAATTTCTCTAGCTCTGATTTTATTATTTGGGTATGATTTTTTTTTTCCTCCCAAGCTTATTGGAAATGTCATTTTATTACTACATGCTATTTTCAAATACACGCAGAGAAGTACTTCCTGACGTGTGAGTTTCCAGATTACTGCTGCTGAGCAAAGTGGTTATTGGTTTCTCTTATCTCTTCAAAAATTAATAGTGGAGGGGACAAACTATCACTAAAAGAGACAGGCATTCTATTAATACCAGAGTCTAGTCTCTAATGGCTGGTAGGCATTATAATACCAATTAATTTCTTCCAGAGAAAACATCCTTCCTCCTACCAAGACACTGAAGCCTCTTATTGAAGTGCAACAGTAGTCATTTTTTGAAACATATTTCTAAAGAAAATCATCTGCAACTATAAAAAATTGGAGCATTTTTTCAACCTTTAATTATGAAGCTTATCTACATCACCTTGCATGTATCCAGCTCAAAATGAGAAAAAAATCACATCTAAATATTTACTAAATTGAAAGCAAACAATGGTTGCTAATGACTGTTCAGATCTGGAAGCACTTTTCCACTGATGCCAGAGTACTAAAAAGTCTATATTCTGTCACACATCATAAGTAATGAAAGCAGTGAGATTTCTACAGTTGAGGACAGCTGTTATCCCCCTGTCCTTTTTAGCTAATTTTCCAATTTTAGCCCGCAGAATTAAAGCCTGGTTAAGGCTAAAATAGCTGGTTAGCATTTCTGATGACATTTGATGTGCAGGGAGATTTCTGTTGGTTTTGTTAGAGGGTAGTGGCTTCTTAGCCTGCAGCCAACAGGGAATTCTTTTTCTGCCACTAGATCCAGAGGAAGATGATATATATGACTAAAAATTGAGCAGGTAGGAGCAGGGCTAGTCTGAGTTAACTTCAATTTATAGACTCTAACCTCTTGAGGTTTTACTTATAGCCCAACACAGGAGATAGGTTCTCCTATGGGATAAATCTGTATTCTTGGGTGGGGGAAATATTTTTATCAAGAAAAAAATGGGGAACCTGGGCAGGTTAGACTCCCTGGACTACACTGAATCCCCTTAGACAGTCCTCCAGGGTTCAATCCTTTTCTTGAGTAATTTACAATCTTGTCCTGGGTTCAGCTTGGGTTAATTGTCACCAGCAGCTGCTGGCCCAAGCAGTTGGGAGGAGATGCAGCTGGGAGAGGCCACAACCAGTATTAACCACCGAACCAGTCAATGGGATGTTTGATACCATACTGAGTCATGCTCCTATGTAAAAGGAGGGCTGGGCCAGAGTAGGGTTTTGGAGTGTAGCTTCAGTGCAGCCAGAGTGGGGAAAGTTGGCATCTTGGGCATAGGTAGAGCCTTCCCAGTGTCTATCACTTGCTTTTTCTCTCATTTCATTAGTACCATCATTAGTGCTGGGGTTTTCTTTTCTCTTGATATTGTTTTATTAAAGTGTCCTTATCTCAGTCCCTGCGGTCTCACCTTTGTTATTCTTCTTGATTCTCCTTCCCATCCCACAGGAGGGATGTGCAGGGGAGGAGCAGTGAGTGAGCAGCTATGTGGCATTTAGTTGCCAGCAGAGGTTAAACCACAATTTATCTCCAGCCTAAAAACTGCCTCTGATGGCATCAATCTAAATGAAAGGCTTTGAGACCACCAGAAACTGAAGACAAGCAGGTGTCCTCTGAGGCATATCCCATGGTGGGCCAATAAGAGGTGCCAGGAGACCACAGGGAGTGAAGAGAGGTGGACCAAGGACACCTGATAAAAGCCCAGGGAGATGTAGAAAACAAAGAGTAGATCAGCTGATGGAATGCATTGGTGGCATGCGTTCCTGCGAAGCACAGAAGGGCAAGAAGACTCCCCAGATTTGAGTCCTGAGACTAGCCAACCTTTGAAAATGAGCCAAGACTT
The DNA here is from genome assembly GCA_027560015.1 of Chloroceryle amazona. Taxonomy (NCBI): domain Eukaryota; kingdom Metazoa; phylum Chordata; class Aves; order Coraciiformes; family Cerylidae; genus Chloroceryle; species Chloroceryle amazona. Next base: position 34,150 of record JANHFX010001445.1, on the reverse strand, counting down.
TCTTTATCAGCTTGTCTTGTGTAGTGTTTTGTCTAGAGTAAGTGCATTTGTGGGGGAGCATTGGAATAACTGAGGTGGGGAGTGTGACCAGAAGCATTCTCTCTGTAATTAGTAAAGACTAGTTTATGAGAGTAAATATTTTGCAGTTCAGCTTGGTTGTTTTTTTCCCCAAGAAGTCAGGCTATTATTATTGTTATTTATATTCATATAGCATCTCATAGCCCAAGGTGCTGCATTAAGTATTGCACAAACTCAGTGATGGCTCCATTAATTCACATGCAAATCAAATCTCCCTTTGGGCCTGGTTCAATAGATGCAAAAGTGTCTAAATGACTTAACATGAAAAGTTTCCACTTAATTACTGGGAGAGTATTTTTTGCTCCATGAGTAGGGTTACCTGCATGATTGTGTTTGTGATTAAGAATTCTGTTTCTTTTTGGCAGACCTGAAACAAAAATAGCTGGTTTTCCTCCACTATGTGGTACTTTGAAAAACAAGGGAGAGAAACATCTTCAGTGGACACTACCTTCAGAGGACATGGGAACACCAGGGTTATTTTTGTCCTCATTCCAACTTTTTGGATTTGGACCCCTGTCTGCTAAGTGCTGGCACATACTCATTTATAGCTTCCTTGAGCTCCTGGTGCCAAAGAATGAGAGATAAAATAACAAAAGCTGTTTCCTTTAGAATATATCCTTTTTGTCTTTCTGCTTGAACTCCATTTTATCTTTCTGACTCCTAGACAGCAAGATCATTAGATGAAGGCCTGACCTTGCAAGAGAAGAAAGAAAGGCACAGAAAGAATATGTGGGTTTGTGGTTAAGGCATCGTTTTGGTCATTTAATTTTTCTGAGCCTCCATCTACATGAATAAAACAGACACACAAGGCATGGGAAGGGTAGTTTTCTTTGTCTGCAGGTTGTTCATGTGTCTTAATAATACGTCTTTTTAAGAACAAAGTTATGCAATGCCTTTTAGGCGTGTTTCTAGTATGTTTTGAGGATGGGCACCACCACCTTGGCACCAAGCAATGGAGTCAGTCCAGTGTGGCTATGCCCCCACTACCCTTGCAAACAAGCCAGGGTTTATTTTCTGTCTCTGGGGCCAGTGCACAGCTCAGCTTGCACCCAAACAGCTGACATCTCTTACACCCTTCACCTCCCCCACACCTTGATTGGGTGTCCTGATCATATGTGTCCTGGGGACTGGTCCCAGCACTGCCTGGGATCAGGCTGTCATAAGGCACCTGGTAGTGGTTAAACAGAGACCAGATGGCCATGGGCTTTTCAAGCCCAAGTCATGAGCACTTTTTATCCTCCAGCATGGCTATTCCTTTTGGTTTTAGTTTGGGTCTTTATCATTTTACTTTTTTATTTTTTTAAGTAAATATTGTGTTTTAATTAACTGTTAATTCCTTGGGCTAGCCCATGGCTATTTTGGGAGAGGAAGAGGGAAGAAAGAATTACTTGCTTCAGGGTGTTTTCTTGGTTGTATCTGTCTCCATTTATTTTCCTGTTCTTTTAGGCTGACTGGAGGTAATGGCTCTTAGCATGCTTTATAAATCTTTCCACAGAGGACTTTGAGAGAATGTTTTATTTAATAACTGTGGAGAAGTGGGCTTTTATCCCTCCAAAAGAGGAGACAAGTTCACTGTAATTTCCACTGGTTTACTCTATTTGGGGTAGAAGAAGCAATAGAAAACTCAAAGATGTTGGGCTTGCATCAAGTTCCAATTGTATTAATTCCTCTTTGACTTGCTACTTGATCCACAGGAGCATCAAAGTTATTTATGTTGAAAAACAGCACTTTATTTTAACAGCCCATAGGCAGGGGTATTTGGAAGAAATTTAAAAGCTCATTTTGAGAAGTTGTGCCAGTCTGAAAACCTGAACATTAATGCTCTTGAGCTTTGGAAAAAAGGTGGATCTGCAGCCACATCCAAATGCTACAGGTCACCTCCATTTCTAGACTGTGTCAAAGCAAGTCCTGAAAGCCAAGACTTCCTGCAGAGGGAAGGAAACAATATTGAGCTACAGGGATTTCAAAGAAAAATCTTTGTTCAGGCTGATGGAAACTGGTGTCCTGGCTTTCTGTCTCCTGGCTGTCTGGGATACTCACCTCTGTTACACAGGCTCTGAGACAAGGCAGAGACCTCGCTCTGGCTCCCAGGTCTGACTATACTGATCAGATTTCACATTCCCAAATGTGGCTTCTTTGCAAAATCGTGAAGTCTCCGCAGAAAGAGCACGATGCTGGCCTACAGCAATTGAAAATCAACTTCAAATGAACCACTTAGAGTCATCATGTGCATTTTGAATGGGTGCTATGTGGGGATCACAATGAACTTACTTCATCTCAAAAATATTAGCAGTCCTGCATATCTCAAGAAACATTTCACTACAGTGTGCAAGTCCTTGGGTCTCAGCCACAGCTAGTCCAAGGAACAACTAGGCTCTAGCCCGGCTCACACCCAAATTAGTGTTGAGAAATAACCAGCTTCATAGGTCATATGAAATGGTTTCTTTCTGACCACAGATTGAGAGCAGAATGAACTCAGAAGACATTTTGGCTTTAGCAAATGGGTAGCTGGGCCCAGCAGCCCTGTGAGTGCCATGCACTGCTGGGCTTCAGAGGAAAGTCTGTGAAGAATTGATGCCATGGATACTTTGCTGTGGTCAGCATGTACATCTGCTTTGTGACGTCTCTTCTGCAGGCAGTCACGCCCATTTGTTTTCCAGTTTTGGCAGCTCTCTGTGTGGTTTGTGTGGAGAGGTACAGAAGGCTTATCAAGTGTTGGTTTTTTTTTTTTTTGTGAGGAATAACAAGAGAGCAGGTGGCCAAGCAGGCAGTCGTAACAGTTTCTGTTCCCCTGGCTCTTTGATTTTCATCCTTGGAAGGATGGAAAACCATTTTTTTCAGGAGCAACATCCAGGTAAAAGCCAGGCTGTTCTCTCCTCTCCTCTGGCATCAGCATCCTCTCTGTGATAACTCCCAGGTTTTGAATAAAAACAGAAAATCACAGATATTTTTTCCCCTTGAACACTCATCTGCCATGCAGCACCTCAAGAAACCAAATGCCCAACGATGCCTGAAACACACTTCACAGGTAACTGTATTCCTTCTTTTTTGTTTGTTTGAAGGCTGCGTGCTTGTGGTGTCTGTGATTGAACAGCTTGCACAGTGGCACAACAGTACTGTAAAGGCAGCCGTGGAGAGACTGTGCAATTACATACCTGGTAAGTACCAAATAATGCACCATATGCTGTGTTGGTCCTCCTGTATTTCTCTGCTAATTAAAAATTCTCACGTGGGGTCTGGAAAAGCTTTATCCACTTCTTATGCAGCATCGCAAGTGAATCTAGCTGGAATACAACAAGGGGCTGTCTGCAGCAAAGGCAGCAGCATGGCTCACTCGACTTCAAAGATGGGATTTGATCCCAAAGTTAGAGTGAAGGGGATTGTTTTAAGCCCACATGCGTACAAGTACCAACACATGCAGACCTGTTCCCTCCTTTTTTCTCCACTTTGTCGCTTTGTTAGCAGCTTAAGAATAGATTCACTGAATGCCCAATGCTCTACGGGTCTGTATAGCATCTGTGAAGATGAAAATGTTTTCAGCGGGTATAGGAAGCTGCTATAGTAAAGTATCAAAAATGAACTGAGATTGATGGGTGTAAGATGTGAACATTTGGTCTACACAGAAAGGCTATTGAAATGTAACTGATGATACAAACTTCAGAAGTGATACCTATTCCATATGAATATCTGTAGACTCCCCTTTTTCTGCACCTTATTTCATCTGCCCCAAGGAGCTTAACTGTCCAAATGCACATACTTAACTAGAGAGCGATTTGAATGCCAGAACAGCTTTGCCTCACAGACCAATCCTATAATTATTTCAGTAACTAGATCTCACATTCACATCTTTTTAATGTTATGGATGTAAAAAGATGGCTTAGGATTCTTCATTAAAAAGTTGTTTATATAAGACTTTATGAATTTGCTCTCTGAAAAAACATCTTTCTCTGTAGACAGAGACATCTTCTTTCACAGAAGATGCGTGTAGAATATTAATTCCCTTCTTTCCAAGAGAGGATTTCCCAATGGAGGATGGGTCTGGGAGGTAATTGCTGGGATTCACTCATTGATAGAATGACGCTTATCTGATTTCTATTCCATAAGTCATAGCCTCAGTGTTTTAAATTACAGGCACATAACCATGAAGTTACAATTAAAAACGTTGATCCTGCTATTAAAATACTATTTTCTTCTTTAAAATCTGACATGCTCACTCTGTGTTCATGAGTCACTCAGTGGACCTTGTCCCACTGGCATGTCAAGATATTTCTGTTCGGCTGCCATTCTTTACACACATAAAATCCCATTATTCCTTTAGTTAAATCTGGATAATCCAGTTACCATCTATGAGATGCAGGGATACACCCAATAGAAAAAATGCCCCTGAACTTGAAAGGAGTGAAAAATCCTTTGGATTGTGTGGGAGCTACATTGTAACTCTATTTATCCTCTCCCTGGAGGTGAATGCTGCAGCCCAGCAGGAATTAGCAGCGTCCTTTTGCTGCTTGAAATAATAGTAAAACTTTGGATGCTCACAGGGAGCAAACCTACTAAAGCAGGCCATGTCATTTCACCTGAAGCAACAATTTCATTATTATACATGTGCCTACAACTCGTTGCAAGAATAATAGCAACAAATGAATGGCAATGGGATTTTTTCTAGGGCCAGAAAAGGAATAAGAACGTGGGGGTGGGGGTGGTGTGTGTTTATCAGCCTCCTAATCATTTTGATTATAATCACTTTGGGTTTGGATCAAGCCTTCAGTGAAGTTCTATGATGTTCAGGAATAAAAAATGTTTAGAGAAAAGGAGAGAGAAAAAAATCAATCAGTACCTGTGAATCCCACTCAATCCAATAAGCTGTGTAGAAAACACAACCGCATCCTTATTTATATGGAAATATTTGCAATGTGTGTGTTCAAGTGACATGGCCAATAAAACAAGAACAGTAACACCATGAGTGAAGGATGTTCTTGACCAGGCAGAGGCCACGTCTGGGACAATAGGCAGTATTTACGGTGTAAGAGATGTCATTAGGAAGAATGTATGTTTACCTGCCTAATGAGACAGTGGTGTCTGATACCTCAAATGTGCTCTGAGACTTTCTACCTTTGGCATTGCCTCTGATTCATGCTCTGCTTCTGTGTTGGCCACTGCTGTGTAAACACCTTAGAGCTCAAGTGGAAATGGCAATGTGATTAATATCATCTTTCTTGCAAATATTTATGCCTCTACAGAATTTCTATTTCTAGGACTATGTAGCTATGGAGGAAAGCCTTCTGGATCTTTACCACATAAGAACAGTGCAGTTTAGGGGATCTCCATTACCTGAAGCAGGGCAAAAGCAAATATAATTTCAATTTTCCATCATTTAGTTTGGTTTAAGCTCTTCTTTTGCCCCCCAACAAAGTTTTTCATAATTTTCTTTCTCTTCCCCTCTTTTCTGACTTAGGTAGCTTCTTCCTAACAGAGATTTTTCTCTATAATATCTTCTATTTGTGTGTTGGCAGATCCAGGGGTTTGTGAAGCATGAGTGCAGGCTGGCTTGGAGGGCAAGTCCTGTAAACACTGCCTGTGTTTTGGCTTCCAGCAAACTGCCTGTTTGCTGGAAGCCAAAGCCTGAGTGGCATCTCTGTCTTCCAAGAGGATTCTATGGGCTTACTAATAATTTTATGTTATTGCTGTTCTTTTTACCACACATCATTTATTATGCCATGAGATGATTACATGCCAAGCTTCCTATATGCATAAGGAAATCAGTGCCTAGAAATTGGTTTAACCAGCAGACCACCAATGTCATCTCCCTAGATCTGACAGCCAGTCAAACTCTCCCCTCCTTAAAGCCACCAGTACAGCTTCCAGCAGCCATCTGGATCTCTTTAGGGCCAGAAACATTATGGAAACCAGCTGGTTTGGGAAACTCCTAAGGAGATCATAGTGTACAATGCATTGAGGAGGTGTTGGGGAAGCCAGCAACCTTCTCCTCTGGGCTTCTATAGGGAGCCAAGTGCCCCATGGACAAGCCTCAGCAGAGGGTATTTTAATCAGCAACAATACCAAATGCAGGTTATTGATGTCTGCAATGTCTTTCCTTTTAGGTGAACAAAAATAAAATCTAATTCTAACCAGGAGACCAATTTTTAACTTGCAGATTGCTTCTAAAGAGCCAAGAGAGAGGAGTTATGTGGCAAAGGGGGGAAAGAAATGGTGCTAATAACTTGATTGAAATAAAACACCTGGCACAGGATAAGAAAAATCAGCTATCATAGTTACAGAAGCTGCCTACAACACCATATGAGTAGGAGGGTGTTGGGGAAATTATCTTTTTATTCCTTGCTCTGCCTTTCTGGTACCAGTCTTCCTTTCTTGGGTTGCCAGCCAGGGTGTCTGCAGTGCTGGCAAGAGAGAAATAGCAGGAGAGAGATCACACCCATGCCCACTGATGGAGTCAGTGCTGCAAAGTTCTTTACCACCCTTGGAGCAAAAATACCTTGCTTGTTTGCATCAGACCCCCAGCCCTGGGCATGTCCAGCATGCTGATGATTACAACTGAATATTCATCTCAAAGCTGGAGGGAAGCAACTGCTTTGGGTGTTTCTAAGGCTTTGAGGTAGTTATCTGCCTGGGTAATGAAGGTGCAAGAGAAAAACATCTCGGGAATTTCAGGAGATGCACTTGTATGAACATGACTCTTCATCACTTTCCACAACACCACCCCTCCCAAAACAAGGCCTGACTCCTCCTTTGCAAGATACATTCATGGTTAATCAGGTCTCATCTCTTCGGGACAAGAAACAGTAAATGGAAACTTTCAAACCAATGCTACTACCTGTATTCAAACACCCAATCTCTCCTGCAAGTCTCTTTGCTCAGGTGCAGGTGCCAGTTTGGTTTGGTTTGGGTTTTTTTGTTTTGGTTTTTGTGTGTGTGTGGTTTGTTGTGGTTTTTTGTTTGTTTGGTTTGGTTCGGTTTGGTTTGGTTTTGCTTGTTTGTTTGGTATTGTGGGTTTTTTTTGGTTTCGTTTCGTTTTGTTTTTTCAACAGTACCTTGGTATCTCTGATGTGCTGTCTTCTGGAGGGCCGTGCTTCACCCAGATTAAATAAAGCCCAGCCAGCATCCCAAAAAGACATGTGGCTGCAGACTGTGAAAGGAAGACAAATGAAAAGTGTCAAATATTTGTTTGAATGCAATTACACCTCTAAAAACTCCTGCTCTACACAACCCATCTTCTCTTAGCTCACACAAACCTCCAGAAGCTTGGAGGCAGCTCTAGCAGTAGCATCAAGTCCTACATCAACTTCTGCACTTTGATTTATGTATTTGTTTTCTTCCTACAAATCAACCAAGCTGGTTTTTCAAACTGAAGATGCTGCGATATGTGTGATTTCATTCAACTTTTCAATGATGCCTGTTAACTAAACATTAGTTGCCTGTTAGCTATCCATTTAGTCTTATAATGTGGCTTGTCTAAAGCTAGAGAAATTCAGGTTTGACCATTCCCTGGTGCTATACTGAGGTCACAGACTCATCAAACCTTCCCTTAATATAGATCAGCATTCAGCTTAATGAAACAAGTTCTGCTGTATTTTGACTGCTATGAAACTGGTTTCACCATGCTCAATTGCTAAAAAAAAAAATATTGTTTTCTAGAAAAGCTGCAAGGTTTCTGTTACATACTTGCTGAAATTTATGGACCACACATAGCTGAACTGTAAGTATCACTGTGTCCTTTCGGGTCTTTGCTTAGTTTGTTTTTGACATTCATGAGTGTGCTGTCAGATTGAAGTGCAGAGATTTCACTCTTAAAATAACATTATTATTATTAAAGCAGAGATGCTTGAGAGTGATCCTGGAGTGGCATGTGGCACAGCTGTTCCTGAGCGAATAAACACGGGCTGCCACTTTTAACCTTTTTCCTACTCTGTTTGAATCTCAGATCAGGCACACCTGATGTAATTACCTCTTGAAATTCAACTCTTCTGGCTGAGGGAGGAATTTGAATAACTCGTGTGTGAGGCATGTTCTACAGAGTCACATTAATGTAATACTTGGCTCTTGCTTTCCCTTCTACCTTTAATCAAGCTTTCTAATTGTCAGTCCCTACATGCTCTCAGCCTCGACCTTGATACACACTCCTGGGTAAGCCTACTAAGTAATATAAGTGATTAAAAAAATAAAATGTAGGTCATTTTATTACTCTTTGAAAGTTCTTAGTTTAATTAACAGAGCTTTTGCTAGACCTTCTTCCTCCTTAGTGTATTATTTTTAAAACTTAGCCAAGGGACTGCAAAGTGCTTACAGGACTAAGAAGTGATATAGTCAAACATTTTAATTTAATTCCTGATTAGCCTAGAGGTGTGCCCCAAAAAGAAATAAATTATTCTTGCACTCCTGCGTAGTGATTAAAGGTTAAGCATCTTTGAAGGATTTCTGGTTATTTTCTTGAGTTAATGATTGAACATTCATATGTGCCAAATTACATATGCATTAACTTTAACCTTTAAATCTTTGTCAGACATATGATTGATTAAAAACCAGAACAGTCATAATGTATTTGATTCGGGTGCTGCATATGAAGCACAGTGCTTTTTCATCATCCTGGGATCCAATTTTAAATACTGAATAGGATGCCATGGCAGAAAATCATTAGGACCCAACACTACTGAGCAGTGATTATGGGCCATGGTGAAGTGAGCTGAGGTTATTGTTTGGCACGGAGATCTATCTTCCCATGGAGATAGCTCCTACTTTCAAGCACCCAGAAGAACATAACAGTCTTTGTTTTCACACCATTTCCTTCAGCATAGACAGGGAAATGAATGCTGACGTGGTCTGCCATTCCTTGAAGCTGTGTAAACAGGATCCAGGCCAACCATTTTGTCATCTCTACCCTCCTCCAAAGGTGAGTTTGTCTTCCACTTTTGTTTTTTCAAAGGTACAGATAGTGGAAGGTCTTTTAAGCTGGAACTAAACAGTCCAGTGCATGTGCATTGTCTAGGAGATAGACTTCAACATTTTGAGTGTGGAGACTTAGAAAATGCCTGTTTGAATGAGAAGCACATAACACACTTCAGCTTTGTGGAACATCAGCAACATGGTTGTTGGAGAGTGGGAATTACAGGGCCAAGTTCTCATAGATGTCTGGGTCAGAGAAGAAGAATAGGAAAAGTAAACTCTCACTTTCTCCAGACTTCATTTTCCTAACAGATGCAGTTTGTTTGGGGATTTACTTGGTTGTGTTTGTTGTTTGTTTTTTTCCTCGTCATCATGCAGCTCCAGTCACACTAGAACCTGTGAGTGATGGTGATTGTTTGGCAGTGTCAAAAAGCAAGTGATTTACTTAGGCATCTATTTTTGGAAATGTTTTTCCCAGTATTTGAATGGGTAAAGACATGTTTGACTTCTAAATGTTTGCCTAAGATGTTTAACACAGGGCCTCATCCAACAGTCACTGAAATCTATCAGAGCGTTTTCATGGGCTTCAGTGAGCTGTGGTTCACCTTCAAGATGGATTTAGTTCTGCCAGTATTAAGACCTGGAGAAACACCTTTCAAGAGAGGCAGTAACATTTATTTTGTAGCAGGTGTATCCCCCATATGACTGCTATACTCCATGCTATGCTAACATAAGATATATGGGTATGCAACCAGGCAGAGGTGAAAGAAGATGTGCATAGGCAGCAGAGAGGACCCACACTAAGTTGACTCAAACAGGTTGTTGCCCAAACTTCATTAAATGGGTTCCTTCAGAAATTCTATGTGAGTGACTCAACAAACCATTCCAAGTGGTAGTTAAATCCCTTTCTGTCAAGGTGTATTTGCTTTTTCACCAGGAATAAGGGACCTCTACCAATAAAGTGATTTTTCCATCCTGACTGTACCCTCCTTTTTACCTCGCCTTGTGCCCTGAGACAGTATGTGGAGGCTAGGGGAGATGGAAGGAGAGGAGCAGTGCTTAGAGTTCACGCTCAAGTGGTTGATAAATTGCTCACAGTAAGCCTGTGACAAGTGAGATGGAGTAAAGATGGATTATGGGGGAAAAAAAAAGTGATATATAGTCAGAGATACAAATGCATAAGATGCAGTTTACCTCACATTTGCTTCTTTGGTTTGTAATTTGATTGATCACCTCAGTTATATGAGCCTTCAAATGTTGGCTCAGTCCCCTGCCAAGTGTTTGAACAAGACTTTAATACTAATGACTGTTTTGTTCAACTCTATTGATTTTCAGATACTTCATTTATTAATTTAGACTTTTGGATGCCCAGTTTCCCAGAATTAGTATCATATTTGTACTGGCAAAGGGAGTAAAATAAATACAGAGTTACTTGCCTTTATAAGACAGTATCATATTCAGGTTTTAATTGCTTTTAAGGTGGCAAATATCAATGTGTAACTGCTTTTTTTGGTCAATAGTTTATTTTGTTGTGTTTCTGTGATGTTGCTCTTGTAAGATCATGTGTCTTGAGGAAGGAAGAGCCCACACTTCAGAGACCTTGCAAACTCTCTGCAGAATGGTGACACTGCAAGCCGAGAAAATGATACATGTATTCTACTACATACTTCCCTGGGCTCTGACAAATTAGACCAAATTAATTGGGTTTTTTTGCCATTAGCACTCTGCAATTATTCTAGGAGAGTTGCCTCTAATTATGAACAAAAATGTTGTTCCATTGACACAGAGCGCAATACTCTCAAGCACAGAGCTGGAGCAGGAGAGCATTTAATGCAGGCAAGAGCAGCTCCATTGTGAGGGCAAGGTGGACTGCCCCATTTCAGGGTCAAACCCCCTGATGTTGGTGAAGAAGACTGGAAGGAGCACTCATGGCTCCTGGATCACCAGCATGGCTGTGTGAGCAGATGTTGGTTGTAATGGAATCCTGTGAGCCCCTAATTGCCACCAGTGGCTTGTAGAGCAAAGCCTGAGACAGGGCTGGAAGTATGGGTAGATGTGCATGTATATGTTCTCCCGCTGTGTGTTTCTTGTCCTAGGAGAGGTTCTCCTCTACCTTTAGTATGCAGGTAGCAACACTGGCAACTCCTTTAAGTCAAGAAGCAAAGTAATACTGCTCACCAGAAGTGTAGGCTTACCACAGGAAGCTAAAAACTGGACAGTATCTGAAGCTGATGTGACATGCCTGGTGGTTTAAGCTGTATCAACAGCAGATACTCAAACACTGGCTACAGCACTGCTCCAAAATGCTGTCAGAGGGTACAGGTATCTGAGTTAGGTTGTTTAGGATATTTTTTTTTAGTCAAAAGAGTTTATCAGCTCACATGGTGGAGAACTTTCTGCACCGGGTCTTGTGATACAGGAACATTCCTCTAGCAAGCCAAAAGGGCTGCAATAGGGTGAGGGGTTTTAGGAACTACTTACCCTTCTGGCCTTAGGAGCAAACAGGTTTGCAGGAGACTATTCTCAGCTTGTCTCTAGGTTGTTTGAAGCCAGCTGGCCTGTTCAGTTAAATGGCAAATCTTTAATTGATTTTGTTTGGGCCAGAAGAATGGCTTGACTTCAGCACTGGAGTCTAGCTGTTGGCAATCTCTTAAATGGTCTGTACTGGAAGGAGCTTGTACTCATCTTTCTGCCTTTCAGAGTGCCCCTTCTGTTCCTCATCATTTTTCTGCACTGGATTATTAGAGACCTTGTGGCTGTGAATTTTAGCTTAATCTCCAGTAGTAGGATTTTGCTGGGAGTCATGTTACATCAGCAAAAATATACATATTAATGTTAATGTAATTTTATCTTACCAAAATAAGCTTAATTGCCTCAAGCACTCATGCTGGTTCATGTCCCCTCTCTCAGGTATTTCACTGATTTTGTAAAAAGCAAAGGCCACATTCCTCATGGACATTACTGTAGACAGCTCTTTGACAATGTAGGTGCCAAAAAATTCTGGCTGGAATCACAGAATCACAGAATGTCAGGGGATGGAAGGGACCTTGAAAGTTCATCCAGTCCAACCCCCCTGCCAGAGCAGGATCACCTATACCAGATCACACAGGAATGTGTTCAGGCGGGTTTTGAATATCTCCAGAGAGGGAGACTCCACAACCCCCCTGGGCAGCCCGTTCCAGTGCTTTGTCACCCTCACAGTGAAAAAGTTCTTCCTCATATTTAAATGGACCCGTTGCATCTTGTCCTGTCATCAGGCATCACTGAGAAGAGCCCAGCTCCATCCTCCTGGCACTCACCCTTTATGTATTTATAAACATTGATGAGGTCTCCCCTTAGTCTCCTTTTCTCCAAGCTAAAGAGCCCCAGCTCCCTCAGTCTTTCCTCAGAAGAGAGATGTTCCACTCCCTTAACCACCTCTGTGGCCCTGCACTGGCCGCTCTCAAGCAGTTCTATGTCCCTCTTGAACTGGGGAGCCCGGAACTGGACACAGTACTCCAAATGCAGCCTTACCAGGGCAGAGTAGAGGGGCAGGAGAACCTCTCTGGACCTACTAGCTACACCCCTTTTAATACACCCCAGAACGACATTGGCCCTCTTGGCCACAAGAGCACATTGCTGGCTCATGGTCAGCCTCCCATCAACTAGGACCCCCACTCCCAGAAAAAAGAAGCCCATCATGGTTTCACATGCAAAATCACTGTGGTTGGAAAAGACCTCTAAGATCAAGTCCAACCATTATCTAACTCTACCAGGACTGCTACTACAACATGTCCTTAAGCACCACATCTAGATGGCTTTTAAATACACCCGGGGATGGTGACTCAATCACTTCCCTTGACAGCCTGTTCCAGTCTTTGACAACCTGTTTGGTATAAAAGTTTCTCCTAATATCCGTCCTAAACCTCCCCTGGTACAACTTGATACCATTTACTCTAGTCCTATTGGTTGTGACTGGTGAGAAAACAGTGAAACCCACCTCTCCAACCTCCTTTCAGTTAGTTGAAGAGAGTGGTAATGTCTCCCCTCAGCCTTCTTTTCTTCAGACTAAACAACCTCAGTTTCATAAAATAAAATGACTCCTGCTATTTTTTATTTTTCCTTTCTCTCACTTTCAGTGAAAATGTGAACTGCTTCCCAGGAGGTGAGGCAGAACCAAATTCTGGGGTGGGAGTGCTGGTGCATTCCTGGGAAGAGCAGGCTGACAGCCTAAGGTAGACCTTATGGCTGGGACCTGTTTCTTTCTTATAAGAATCATATCATAGAATCATAGAAGGTTAAGGGCTGGAAGGGACCTCGAAAGATCATCTAGTCCAACCCCCTGCCAGAGCAGGATCACCTACACTAGGTCACACAG
>JANHFX010001445.1:0-14229 GCA_027560015.1 Chloroceryle amazona | reverse complement strand
GCTGATACAGGTTGCTGCTGTCTGTCTTGGCTCAATCTCTATCTTTTGGCCTCCATCTCCATCACAATGCCCTTGGCTCCTTCCTGCTTCTTGTTGCCCATTTACCAGCAGGAGGGACAAGCAGTCTGTGCCCTGCTGCTAGAAGCAGCAAGGTCATAGTTGGCTTTCTCCAGCCAATGTATTTCTAAAGCTACACAACTGAAGAATATAAAGCCAGATCAGATTAAGCAAGTATCATGTGCTTGGCTGGGCCTCTCCTGCAGTTACTCCTGACATGTTCCCTTTAATGATTTTTGTTGAAATGTATTTTAAAGCTAGAAAATGAAAAATAACAACATTTCTAGAGGCATTACTGTCTCTTGCAACTTCCCCTTCACCCAGATTGCAGTTAATTTCAGTTCAAATGCAGAAAAAAAAAAAAACAAAAGAAATACACAAAACCCAAAACAAACCAACCAACCAACCAAAAAACAAACCAACCCCCAAACAGCCAACTAAAAAAAAAAAAAAGAAACACAAAGGAAGATCTCCAGGAAGGGAGCACAGGGTGTGTCACACCTGCATAAGCCCCATAGCCCAGAGCTGCAGAACATGATGAAATAGTAAGAAAATCACCTGTGCAATCTGAACACTGCCAAATCATGGTCTGTTCACCTGTTTGAGCACATATATGTGCCAATGAGCAAAGGCAAAAGCAGTTGAGGTGTTCTCACTACTTGAGCAGGGAGTTGCCTGGCTGAATGTGTGGGCGAGGATTCGTAAGTGCCATTTCTGCATCCACCCTGATGGAGAGATAAAACAATTCACCTGGGCTCTTCTACACAGGAAAGTGAAATTTTATCTTCTCATTCTTTCTATTTCTGCTATTTTCGTTTGTTTTTCCCCATTGCATGTTTGGGAAAAACCTTCTGAAGAGACACTTGCAAGTTATCTGTCTCCATCTTTGCTTGGTAGCTGTGTGTGACTCTGCATAAAAAGAAATTTAAGTATCATTATGGCTGTTGGTAACAAGAGCAGGAGGTCTGTCTGGATCCCAGGTTTTCATATTTACTGGACATTTCTTAGGCTCATTGTGGGTTTGGGAAAAAAAAAAAAAAGCAGCTATTTTTCCAGATATAGAGATGCAGTGAAAGTGGCTACAACTCCAAAAATCACATAAATATCTCCATTAAAAGTGGTGAGCCTTCTGTGAGTGACTGGCTTCAACCAACCACTAAGAAACATTAGGGGCTCATTGTTATTCTTTTTTTTTGTAAAGCCAATTAAAATAATTACAGAAACATAATTGGAGAATGGTAACAGGCAATGAATAAAATACTGGTGTTCTCAATCACTGTGAGCACCTCTAGCACTAACTTTTCTTATGGGAGAAGGTACTAGAAAGCATCTTTGAGCAATAGCAGTGACAGAACAACCAACAAACTCATAGCTGTAGCATTTAAGGAGAGCAAGCACTGTGCATACAATCCTGGCATGACTGAAACCCTTTCAACTCACAGTCCAGCAGCAGAAGTGGGAAGTCACAGTTCCTGCCCACAGGCAGACTTGATCTTAAAGGTCTCTTCCAACCAAAATGATTCTATGAATCTATTACATCCAGACATCACTGTCCCATGTACAGCTGGAGACCCAGAGATTGCTGTGCTCCAGGACACTGCTTGCAGCTGGTCCTCAAAGCCCAGCTCCATATCACCCATGCCACTTCCAAGGCACCATCACGCCAACCGTTTCACCAAGGTTAGGCAGTCTCTGGGGCTGCAGGGTAGACTTCCTTTGGAACTAATGGAGATCCAGTCAGCAACAATTTTCAAATGACTAGCTGAGAAAGATCTGGGAAAGATCTTGTTCTACTTACAGCAAGGGATAGACTTTCAATGCAGCCTTTGAGCAAAGTGAAAAGAGGTTTTATTTATTTATGCATTTATTTCTTGCAAGCCCTGTAGCCTGTCTTTCTGGAGCAGTTTTGGCTACAGATGCCTTCACTTCAAAGGCTTTGCATACTGCAACTTAGGCTGAAGTGAAAAGATGACAGCTCAAATGAAGACACTGCAACTCTTAGCCTGATGGAAAGCTTTAAGACCCTTGGGATTAGTCCTACATGGAGGAGGTGGGGGAAATGGTTTCTTTTCTCTTTCCAGGGAGGCATACATAGATTTGCAAAATTCTTTGAGAAAAGCTGGCATCCTACTTGCGTGCCTCTCAGGCTCTCTGCCTGCCTGGCCAAACACGTGTACATACACACAGAGCCAAGAGGAGGTCTGAGCTCCTGCTGTGCTGCAGGATGTAGCCCAGAGGCAGCCAGGCTGTCAGGGAGCTTCAATACAGAGGGGCAGAGAGATGGGGAAGAGCATGGGGTGTCTGGAGCCACAGCAGTTGGACCATGTTGATCAGCACTGAGACCAGTCTTGTTTAACATCTTCGTCAGCAACATGGACAGTGACACTGAGTGCACCCTCAGCAAGTTTGCCAAGGACACCAAGCTGCGTGGGGCAGCTGACACACGGGAGGGAAGGGATGCCATCCAGAGGGACCTTGACAGGCTGGAGAGGTGGGCCCATGTCAACCTCATGAAGTTCAACAAGGCCAAATGCAAGGTCCTCCATCTGGATCAGAGCAATCCCAAGCACCAATATAGGCTGGGCAGTGACTGGCTTGAGATCAGCCCTGAAGAAAAGGACTTGGGAGTACTGGTGGATGAGAAGCTCTACATGAGCCAGCAGTGTGCTCTTGCAGCCCAGAAAGCCAATCGTATCCTGGGCTGCATCAAGAGAAGTGTGGCCAGAGGGTCAAGGGAGGTGATTCTCCCCCTCTACACCACTCTCATGAGATCTCACCTGGAGTACTGCATTCAGTTCTGGAATCCCTATTGCAAGAGGGATATGGATGTGCTGGAACGTGTCCAGAGAAGGGCCACGAGGATGATCAAGGGGCTGGAGCACTTCTCCTATGAGGACAGACTGAGAGAATTGGGATTGTTCAGTCTGGAGAAGAGAAGGCTCCAAGGAGACCTTCTTGTGGCCTTCCAGTATCTTAAGGGGGCCTACAAGAAAGCTGGGGAGGGACTTTTTAGGATGTCAGGCAGTGATAGGACTAGAGGGAATGGATTAAAACTAGAGAGAGGTCAATTCAGGTTAGACATTAGGAAGAATTTCTTTACCATGAGGGTGGTGAGACACTGGAACTGGTTGTCCAGAGAGGTGGTGGAGGCCCCATCCTTGGAAGTTTGTAAGACCAGGCTGGATGGGGCTCTGAACAACCTGCTCTAGTGGAAGGTGTCCCTGCCATTGGCAGGGGTGTTGGAACTAGGTCCCTTCCAACCCTAACAATTCTATGATTCTATGTTGGTCTTTCAGCTCAAGTAAAGTCCTTGCTCTGTGGCTGCTTTTGCCCATCTCAGTCCACCTCTGTGGTTGTGTTCTGGTTCTTCCTCTGACACCACTAACACCCCCTCGACCTCATGCCCCCTCCAAGCTGGTGCAACTCCAGTCTTCTCATTTGTGTGTGTTGGACAGAGCTGAAGAGAGTTAATTGGTGGGAGTTTTGCAGCTTTCTTGTCTCTCATCTCTCCAAATATCCTTTTTTTGGTCTTCTTTGATTTCTCCACTGCATCCTTCAGATAATACACTGTTACATCTCCATGTCCACTTCAGGTCTCCCGCACAAGGTACAGCTCTTTTCCATCTTCCCCTTGCTGTGTGGTCACTTCAACCACCAGTGCAAATGTTGGCTACAGTCTTTGTACTAGGGGCTTTATTTCCTCTTCCCTACCCCAGCCCTCCACTCCATTTTGAGATCCTGGCCATGACATTTTCCTGTGGCTGACCTGCTCTTGGCAGCTCAAGATCCTTCTCTTCATCACCCCTTATTATGTGTCCAAGCAAACACATACCTGCCTTCCCTGGAGCTGCAGAACGAGGCCCTACACACGGTGTTACCACTGCCTCACTGCCCTTGAAGTTCTCCTTTGTTACTCAGAGATTTATTTACTGGGGTTACTGCCCCTTACAGTGGCCTTTCACTGTCCTCTCCTGAGCTGTAGCCAACCTTTATCTTCTCTTTTATAGTAGATTTGCGTAATAATCTCACTAGGGCAAGGACCATCTTATTTAATTTTTTTTCCATGTATATAAAGTATGTAACACAAGGGAGTTGGTCCAAAGATGGAGTTCCTAAGTGCTATAGAGATAATAATATAGACACAATAATGACCCTTCTTTGCATAAAAGTATGAGTATGCCCATCTGTTCATCTGCTCCATATTTCTATGTTGAATGCAGCCTTAGTGAATACAGTTAACTTAGTGCACCAAGTAGCCCTCTGTATTTTTAGACTGTTTGAATGTCCCTAGTGTTTAAAGACCAACTGAACTTATAGTGAAGCCACACGAGCAGTGTATTTGTGGAATTGATTACCAATGCAGGACAATGTTTCCACAACTTGAGCATTCATTAAGAAGGTCCCTTTCAGCTTCTGAAGCCTCTTGGCTACCTGGAACATCAACTGCATTGGCCCATGGCTATGGTCTACTAATGTTAAAAGAGTTTGTACTGCAGCAGCTGTTGTTTACGGACTGCAGGTCTAGCCAAGACAAAACCTAGTTATGAGATTTCCAGGTAAAAATCTCATTAAAAAATCAAGGGCATTCTATGCATATGCTGAGTCCTCTTTTTGGAGTTGTTCCTGACCTTTGGCTTATCCACCTCTCCCCAAGTGTGCAGAAACCAGCCTCATGACCCACAGCGTGTTGCTTTCACTAGTTTTGCAGTAAGTGTCAGATACTATCATGTTCATCAAACATGAGAAATGCAATTTTTACAAAGAATGAAAAAAATAACTTGGGCACAAGAAAGGTGACAGTTTCACGGGAGCTTTCTCCTTCCTCTTTAATTTTTGCAGCTCTTTGAAAGCAGAAGCAGTTGGTTTGTAAAATGTTGAACTGAAATCCTTAAGTTGACAACTGTGTCAGGTCTAAATCCTCTGGCATGAAGCATCCTTAGTGGCATCACTGGAGTTTTCAGGTGTTTCTAGGCAGAAAAGACATTATTTATCTCCAGACTTCACTGAGACTGAATACCCCAAGCCACACTGCTTCTATGAACTAATGCATTTGTCTTCTTTTTTTTCTTCCTCTCCAGAAAAACTTCACGATGTTCTCAAGTATATGTGCATTTCCTGTTCTGGCTAACCTGTGCAAGAAGATTAAATAGTATGTATAAACTTTTCAGTCATTAACTTGAAACAGAACATGGTAAATTTGTTTATTTCAAAAGTCATCCTCACTTAACAAAGCTTCCTATACTTTACTTCTGCTATTTTTCTTCATAAAACAGCAGGTAGCATAGATGGAGGCTGAACAGAATTCAGGTGAGTAAGATTCCTCATAAGGATCTCTGCGGTTTTCCAGCACTTAAAATATTTGCATAAGTTCAGCAGGTCCCAGAGGTCAAATATATGACACACTCAAAGATATGACACCTTCAAGAGGGAGCCTGAGATTTCTCCTGAGATCTCCTGAGCCCAAAAAACTTCTCCATTTCACTTGTTCACCCAACTTTTGGTGTCTATGGCTCAAGCACAGGAAGGCCACCAGCACCTACCTAACTCTGTGAGGAGCATGAATTAAGTGGCAATGGTGAAGTGTAGGAGAATCTCAAGGTATTTAAGAAAGCCAAGTGAATGGTGGGCAGGAAAAACAACTTCTGACATTGCTGACTCTGAATCAGGGAAAGATTGAGAGCATCATCTGGGCTACTGCTCCTAAAGCATATTTGTCAATGTACCCCAATGACTTGGAGAATGAGTCAAGCAAATATAAGAATGAATAAGTATTATCAGTAGTATATTTTGACTGACTCCCAGGTCTGATTTACTTGCCTATTCTGCTCATATAATTGAAATCGCAAATATTAGGAGGTTGTTGAGAATGAATTCATTAAGAAGAAACATATTATAAGTGCCTTTGAAATGTGATTCAGGACAAATAATCTGAGTTTGGCAGTAGAAGCAGGAATCAAATTGTACATCATGCATTTGATCGAGTATGTTCAACACTACCACTCTCTCTCATGCACTTTCTCTCACACTCTCTTTGGATTTTTCTTTCTTCTTTCAGTAGCTACAAAACCCATGTTTGGCAGTTGGACTTTATTAGCTAGTCTGGATTTGTGCTGGTTCCTTGAAACTTACTGCAGACAAGTAACAGCCCAAAGCAGCATGTAGAAACTGTTGATTAGAGATGGAATAAGGGTTACAAGCCCCACCAGGAGTGCATGTCAGCTCTCTCCTCTGTATTTTTTCTTATCCTGATGCTCGTACAGTCTTGAGGAATTCACCCTCAATGCACACCCATTTGCTCTCTGAGCCAGGTTCAACATCTCTGATTATTTCAAGAGGCTGAAAAACTCATGAAGGAAACTTTCTAAGGAAAGGCTGACTAGCATGTCATTCAAAGCATGCTGCTCAATGTAGGTGACTTAAGCTGTGTCCTGGAGCCAAAGTGATGAGCCACACTTGGGCAGCACCATATGAAATCTTGCACATGTCCAAGCTAAAAAGGGGCGCAGAGCTGACACCATCATTTTAACACCTGCTTCAGGTACTACTAAAACCTATAGAGTTGCTGAAAATAAGTCACAATGGAAAAAAAAAAAGTAATTTTCAAAGGTTAGTATAATTAAGCACTGAGGGATCAAGTCTCTATTGCTCAAATCAAGGGAAAATACATTTGAGTATGGCCAGAAGGTTGTGGTACTAGATACAGAAATTGCAAGATGGAACTCTGATTCTCAGTTAAAGCATAATGCCACTTGTGAATTCAGTGCGTGTGGTCCTTCATATTAAATCCACTTTTACCCTATAACATTATAATATTTTTTTGGGTGTATGTAGCTGCAGCCTGGTATGCAAACTGCAAGCCTTCTAAACCAAACACAACAGTAGAGAGATGGTGTAAAGACTTGAAGGATGAATATGAGAAAGGGTATTTGCTGTTTCTTTTTAACAGAAGAAGATTAGTCTCCATCAGCATGAAGCTCTCTTCTGCAGCTCTTTCCCAGGTAGAAGGACTTCCGTTAGTATTTCGTATCTGGCAGATTTGCAAGATCTGCCAGGCTGAGTGGAATATTTTTTATTTTTTTTTAAATAGTTTTACGGCAGATTTGATGTCCTAATTTGTTTCAGAGCCTGAAGGTTTGACATTGCAGCCTTGTAGGAGTCCATCAGCCTCACCTCCAGGGCTCAGTCAAGCAGATAGTAAAAGAAATCAGAATTTGCCCCTTCAACAGAATCACCACTGAAACACAAGCACAGAGCTCAAACTGAATATGGAGCCATGAATGACATGCCAGATATTATCCTGTATACATTACTGTGGCTCTTTTCTTTCTGAATAGGGTCTTTTCCATATGTTAACATCACATTTGTTTGTTTTGTTTTGTTTTTTTACAGTGTGATGAGAAATAAACTGCCTTTTGAAGATTTTGATGGAGATAAATTTAGTACTTTCCCGGTAAGCAAAGCCTTTCTTTTTGTACAGTAATCCCTTGATAATGTCTAAGAGATTTCTCCTACTTTCTTCAAAGCCTCACTTATTCATGTGAAAATAAGTATAAGAATAAAGTGAATGGTGATTTATTTATTTATTGGTCATAAAAGGTGTTTTGTTTCTTTCTGGATGAAAAAACAATCATTCATTTATGCCATGTGGGGAGACACATAAAGCTGTGCTCCCTGCAGAAGCAAATTGCTCTGCTGCCGAGTGGTCTTTTTACCAAATTAATATGAGTTGAAATAAAGTCATATAAAAAAAAACAAACAAATTAAATTGCCAGCTTGCTTTATTTCTGCACCAAAGTGTGCAAGGTACCATTTATTAAAGCTTAGCAAAGGGACACTGGAATACAACTGTCTTTTATTCCTACACCCTGAGATAGATTCTCATTTTAGATATTTTTAATTAAAAGTGCAGGAATAACAATGACCGTCCTATCTGTGTGCTTCTCCTGGCTTTTAGACATTGAGGGGCTATCATTGGCGAGGCAGAGACTGCAACGACAGAAACACCACCGTGTACCCTGGCAGGCGGTAAAGCTTTTAATGATTTTAAAGGCTTCCTAATAATTGTGGTTCCTTGAAGAAAAAGCTCCATAATTGGTTTTGGTCATAACCTTAAGAGAGCCTGTCACTGTTTATTGCTTGATTTCACTGCAATGGAGGGAAGAGGGGATGAGACCAGGGATGGGGTGCATTAGCAAGGATGGTACACAGGTTTCTTCCTTTTCTGTGAGGCATCTGCAGCCAAAGTTGGTCAGACAGACCAAAGGTGATGAGGAGAAGGAAGCCTCTGAGACTTGCATTATAATGCCTAGGCATTAACCAGTCTGTGACTAGAAGCTGAGTTTAAGGGTGTGGGCTTGGAATAATGATGGGCAGCACACCCGCATTAGCAGAAATGGGCTTACACAGTCCATGTGTGGTGCTGGACTGAATAGGTGCCCTGTGAACAAGGCCTGAGCTAATTATACTGTGTTATGGGCCAGATCAAATCCTCATGACCCCACATGTTGAATTTGAAGTGATGGGCTTGGTGGATTTCAGTGAACAATTAAAAGCAAGGAAAAGGGCAGAGGAAAAAGGTCTTCTGCAAATATCAACCCCTATATGCAGAGTAAAAGGGGAAATTTCATTCAGCAACTTGCAGTATTATTAAGTTTAAATTAATATTGCATTTTGCTAGGAAAAAAAATCCCTCTCCTGCATTCAAAGGGGAAAAAAAAAACCTCAGTGCTTCTGTGCAGAAAGGAATTTCTAATTATTTTATATTCTTAGTGAAAAGTGGCACAAATGATCTGATTTTCTCAAAAGCCCCTTTTGCTTTATTTTCTGTATGTCCTTTTGTAACTCTGTTTTAGTCCTGATAACTGGGATGTGAAAAGTGACTCTAACTGCAATGGCATATGGGTAAGTAAATGAATTTGCATCTTATGCTTCCTTCCTGATTGCTGCTTCTCTTTTTTCCTCCTTTTGATGTAGTCTACAAATGTTTCTTTTTTATTTATCCTGGTTTATTATCTGATTTGTATGGCTTCTATTTATTTACTGCCTTTTTTAGTCCAATTAAGAAAACTGTATTAAAAACTAAGGAAACATAGAGGGAAGTGGTTTTATGTGAAGTTTGTTTATTGTTGCTTGTGATTATTTAAATTATAGGTATTATAATTAATTTAAATGTACATATACTTATTAAAATAATGTAATGGAAAACATCATTATTATGATTTAGTACTTCCTGCAGGCTAAAATTCAAGAGAAACTCAATTCTCAGCCTCTGTTTTGCACAGCCATTTTTTCAAGTGTTAGATAGATACTATCACGTGCCCCTTCTCTCCTCCAACAGGGCATGGATCCAAAAGATGGAATTCCCTATGAGGAGAAATTCTGCAAAGGTGAATCTTTACACTCAATACAAGAAACAACATATCTTTTATATTGATTTCATAAATATTTTAATATTTTTGTGGTCATTGTCAGTGCAAGGGAAAGACAATGGGTTTTACACCTTCAGGAGAAAGGCAAAACAAAATATTTTTTTTTTAATCCAGGCTAATGGTAATTTCCTGTTAAAATCCAGCTCAGTCATTAAGTTGAAATACATACATCAGAGACAGCAGCAGAGACATCACTTCTGCATCTTCTGTGGTACCTGAAGCCTAACCCAGAGAACTCAGGAGAGGAGTTCAGTCTCCATTTGTGTCCAGTTTGACCCATTGCCATAAATGCCAGCAGTTATGCCAGCAATGATGCTAGTTCTTTTCCAGATAAGGCCTTAAAGAGGTGAACTGATGGCATCGGCTGATCTCCCCAAAAGCGATGTGGGTGCCTTTGTATACACACATGCACAAATAACAACCCCGCTAAACAGCTGTAACTACCAGTTGCTGCTCACCTTACAGATTTAAATCAGCATCCTGGAGATGAATGATTGCCTGGCAAGACTTTTCAGTATTTTTAGATGAAAGGCAGTCTACAAATGTTAAATAGCATTAATTATACACCAGCCATGATTGTTCCAGCAGAAATACTCATATGAGTAACATAGCTACCACCCAGTTCTGTTATAGGCAGATTTGAGCAATTTCCTGAGTAATCCGATTTTCCTAAATGTTTAAGTCCTTTTTAACGCATATTCTATGGCTAGTAAAAATAAATGTTGGCTGCCCAGATGAACCTCTGAAATAACAACATCCATCCTTGAATACAAAGAGGATTTTTTCTGATTGCCTGTGACTCTATCAGCTGCCATTGCTGTTCCTCTTCAAACACTGCTTTCCATGCTGTTTCAGTTTGCTCTTTCTGCTCTTGCAACTAATAAATATGTGTTAATTAGGTTCAGGCTCACAAGGGGTCATGCTGTTGGGAGACTCAGCCGGCGCTCACTTCCACATCCCTCCTGAGTGGATGACTGTCACGCAGATGTCTGCGGTGAGGAATCACATTTGGGTTGCCAAAACCACTCTGTCACCGATTCCCATTTGCTTTCTCGCCTGTGCTGTAGGTTGTCAAAGGGAAACAAGTGCAAAATGCCTTGTTGCACTGGAATTTATAGTTATGGTCTCATGTGAGAGACCTGTTTAGCCTGAAAAAGAGAAGACCGTGAGGGGATTTTATCAAGGTTTATCAGTCTCTAAAACAGGTGCCAAGA
Source organism: Chloroceryle amazona (assembly GCA_027560015.1). Classification (NCBI taxonomy): domain Eukaryota; kingdom Metazoa; phylum Chordata; class Aves; order Coraciiformes; family Cerylidae; genus Chloroceryle; species Chloroceryle amazona. The sequence continues at coordinate 3,530 of JANHFX010001445.1, read as the reverse complement.
GAATGGGGCCAGACTCTTTTCAGTGGTGCTCAGCAACATATCAAGGGGCAACAAGCACAAACTGGAACCAAGGAGGTTCCAACTGAACAGGAGGAAAAACTTCTTTCCTGTCAGGGTGCCAGAGCCTGGCCAAGACTGCCCCGAGAGTTTGTGGAGTCTCGTTGTCTGGAGAGATTGCAAACCTGCCTGGATACAATTCTGGGCAGCCTGTTCTGGGTGACCCTGCTTTAGCAGGGAGGTTGGACAAGATGATTTCCACAGGTCCCTTCCAAACCCCACCATGCTTTGATGATGTGTGATTCTGTTTGTCAGTTCTCTCCCACGGCTTCTCTTCTGAAGATCAAAAAGCAGAGCCCTGTGCTACCGCCACTCCTCCAACATCTGTGCAATTGGATCAGGGAAGAGTTTGGCTTTGGTGGCCCAGTACTCTGCCAAAGACACAAACCAGCACATCTGGCTTTCCACACATGTGCCTCCGGCTCAAGCAGACCCTTGCTGTCTGTAGATCAGTCCTGCTGTCATCAGGCTTGTTGGTCCAGCTCCTTGCTGTGCAAGTGTCACAGAAATGACCCTGCTGACAGTCTGGGAACTTCTGTTTTAGGCATCTGGCTTTGGAATGACGTGTCCTGGATTGTTTCCCCTTGTCTGTGGCATAAGTGAAATAGGTCTAGTAGCCCCAGTCTTGTGGCTCTGAGGCTTATTGAACAAATACACCTGCAGGTGGTTGAGGGTCATCCAGGGGTTTCTAAATGCATTATCCTAAAGAGAAGAGTTTCTGTAGTGACTGTAAAATATCACTACCACACAGATATCTGTCTTTGGGTAGTATCCCAGCATTTCCCATTTTCAAGCAACAACAAAATGTGCCTGACTGTGAATGATGCTGAGCTTCAGCTGTTACAGTTCACCAGTGTGAAATGAAATAATTGAGGGGAAAATATCATTCTGGCAAAGTGCAATTAGGGGGTGGAAATAAGCACACAGTTATGCTCCTGTCCTTCAGTGTTCCAAGATGGCATCGCTCTCTAGACAGGGAGGACCATGCATTTTCCTCCTTTGCACAAAGGTCTGTTGCACAAGGGTGTGCAACAGATTGTCATTGCCCACCTTCCCTGGTGAAAATCTTCTGCTGCTCCACTGGCCTCTGTAGAAGAAGGATATGGATATTTTATGTGGATATTTTATATCCATTTTATATTTTATGGATATAAATGCTTTTCCCAAAATGTCAGTAGTTACAGTGCTGCTGGAAGTCTCAGAGTTTCATGTGTTTCCCACTTTTGCCCCCAGACGAACTGATTTAAATATTGCAGATTAGATGATGTTTTTCTTTGTTAAATGTTCATGAGCAATGATTAGATGAATGGCACTGATGAGAGAGCTGATGATGAACATGATAAATTAGCACTAATGATAATTGAGATTATCTTGTCTAATAAAGATGGTAATAATACTGATGGTGGTGGTGATTCTGGAAGTAACACTAGTAGCAGAGCCATTTAGGCAGGAATAGTTTTAGACTATGTCAATATTTTATTGTCACTGTAATGTAGGTTGAGAAAGCATTTGTCTTGCTTGAAGATTGCTGGTCCACTAGCTGGATGGGTTTAGGGCTGGTGGTGGCATCCAGAGGAAGAAGTTTCAAGGTGGGGAGCTTGAATGGAGATTATAATGTGAATTTTGTTGGCACCTTGTTGCTTTCTGATGGGTGCAGGGCAACTTGCATGGGAAGAGAACCGGTGGTCTTTGTGTAAGGACCAACAGATATATCCTTTCAGTGCTCAACTCCATCTGGCCAGTGTGTGGGGAAGATCAAGGGCTGGTTTGGAAAGGGAAAAATGGGCTGCTTTCCTTTATGGACGGGGTGACTCCAGGTTAGAGCTAGTGCCCTGCACAGCGCCACAGAGGGCAAAGAGGGGCAGATTGGCCTTTCTGGTCTTTCATAGTCACTTCTCTCACAGTATATAAAATAAAAGGAGTTAAGGCATCACTGGCATTGGAGAAGCTAAATACAATATACAAGTAAGAAGGCAGCCTGGACTTCACATGCAGACCCAGAGCTGCTGCATACCAGTCCTGGGAGAGATGTCTTGTGCACTAGTACAAGGCACCAGAGCTGGCATCAATTCTGTAAGCCAGTAAGTTCTGTGAGCCCAGTAAGAATGGGATGCATTAAGGTTTTGCTTAAAATACCACTAATTGGAGATAGAAGAAGCTAAAATAAGAGAGTATAGCTACCCTTACATCCCTTCAGATGCTGGGCACCCTGAGCTGGGCAACATCAGACAGACCCCTGACAGGGCTGTGACACGGTATGTTGGTAACATAGAACTTGGAAAAGTGGGTTATTGCTACCCAGGAGAGAACAGGGCTGGCCTAATGACCCAGTGGGCAATGCAGCCTTGTACAGTTGGCTGAGCTCTATGGCAGCACACCTCACTGCACAGCCACCTGGGCGTCTGCAGTACATGAGGGTAGGGATAAGAAAGAACAAGATCTTTTCTAGGATTATTTGCAAGCTTTCCTACTGACCTGGCAAAAAATACAGCAGATAAATATTAATGCAGTGATACAGAGAGTTCAGCTGTACAAAAAAAAACTAGCATCTGTGTTTAAACTCTAGCAATAGTAAAAAGTTACTTAATTTGCATTTCACCTTAAGGAAGAAAGTTGTTGCCTGAACACAAAAATGGCAGCAAAAATGCTGAGCTAATACAGATTTTGACACTTCCTCTTCCTCTTGCTTGTCCTTTGTATCTTGCTTTCTGTGCATAGAATGGCAACAGCAGCAATTTAGCTGCCTTGGGACTGTAAAGGTGCAATACTATTGTCTCTTGATATGTACTATTAAATACCCCGGGCAAATATCCTTCATCTCTAGGTTTAACTAACAAATTATTTGGCTTGAGTCCTTTATCAGTGCAAGGCTTTCCTCAAGGAAAATTTCTAATCACATCCAGGGATGTTCCTGCGACCAGAAATAGTGCAGAGAGTCTATGTCTATCTCATGGAAAACATCCGTAATTTGGGACCACAGCAAGACATTGAAGTTATGGTTCTGAGAGGGGAGCACAAGGCATTAGCCTCTTGTACCTGCTGGTCCCCCGTGCTGTCCAAATCAAGGCACATCACTCTGATTCTGACAAAATGTCTTTTATATGACACATAGAAAAAATAGTTTATCGAATTATTTTCTCCACAGTCAATACTAGAATCAGTTCAAAGCTTAAATTTCCATCTCAATGGAATATCAACTCTCTACATGGAATTCCAAATAAAAGTTCCCCCCAACCTTCCCACCCCATCTAGGATTTTTATTGTGTGTACAACAAAAAAATTGTGTGCCTGTTAAGTCAGATCTATTAAGTTTATTATTTTATTACTTTAATGGTTTTCTATATTTATATGTGTCTACTTTAGATAGAAACATAGAAATGTCTGGGTTGGAAGGGGCCTCCAGAGGTCATCTAGTCCAACGCCCCTGCTGAGAGCAGGGACATCCTCAACTAGAGCAGGTTGCTCAGAGCTCT
>JANHFX010001444.1:0-57131 GCA_027560015.1 Chloroceryle amazona | reverse complement strand
TTGGCCACCCCCGCGTGATCTACATTCTACGAACTGGTTGGTTCTGGTTTTTTTCAGAGAGGGGGGGGGGGGGGGAGGAGGGCAATTTTAATTTATTGATCCTGCTTTTGTGGGGCCTTATAATTCTCCAGTTCCTTAATGCTCATGAAATTCTCTTTTATTATTTAGTGTGTTGGAGCCCAAAGGGAAAACAACTGGCTGTAGGGAGGCAAAATGGCACCGTGGTGCAGTATCTGCCAGTAAGTACTGTTGGTAGTAAGGCTATGTGTCCACTATTTTTATTTATTTTTTTTTAATTCTTTGCATCACAAGCTGTGGAATTTAGTCAGGTGGCACATGGTGTGAGCCCTCTGAAGCTGCACAAGCACTTCAATAATATTGAAGCGCCTCAGACCAATGCTGGGTTTAGTTCAAGGTTTGCAGCAGCCACTGGAAAATGCTGAGTTCAGAGTGGCATATGATGAGAGTTAAAGAGAGAGTGAGTTGCTCTAAACCAGTTCCTTGGTCTTTCTGTAAAACTTGCAGTTAGCTTTCTTTGCTGTTTTTTTTCTTTGTGTTTAAGAGTATTTTTATTTGCAGAACCTTCAAGAGAAGAAAGTAATCCCTTGTCCTCCCTTCTATGACTCTGACAATCCTGTTAAAGGTACAACTTTTTATTTCTTTGTAACTGGTTTTCTCTTTTAAAATATTTTTCCTTATTCCTCCTTATACTGTATTTAGTTATAGCAGCTGCATAGTGCTCTGGTTGTGTAAACACAGCGTGTTTTTTAAACATTTGGGAAAAAAATAGTCATATGCTTTATTTCTGGGTTGTTGGCCAGAGTCCTTGTCTATTTCTAGAATGTTTTAAATACACAGTTTTTGCTCAGTGATGTGATAGTACTGTCACAAATAACCTCCCTTGAGCATGATGATTTTTGGATGTAAATCTCATTCTCCTATTTCGTGTGAGTTTCATCATTTTGACTCTTCAATAAAATGTCAAAGCAGTGAGGTTAGAAAAGCAGAAACACTTCATTTGAATATGCTAAAGCATCAGCCGTGTTTGGAAACGTTGGCATTGTCTCGTCTGTGACATCAGAAAGCAAATCAAATACATTCTTTTAGTTTGTATTTGGATTTTCTGGGGTAGTTTTTCCTCCAGAAAAAGATTGATGTTCTGCAGACAAATCATTGAAATTCTTTTATCTTGGTACCTTAGAAGTTGATGATTCTTTGTTTGTCAATTACTTTCATGTGCTGTGCACAGTTTAAATCAATATGCAGGGAAGTGTAATTCAGAAGTGTTTCTGGCTGAGGTATTTGTTTTCTTCTCTTTCAGTTTTGGATGTACTGTGGATTGGCACCTATGTCTTTACTATTGTATATGCAGCAGCCGATGGGACACTGGAGACCCCTCCAGAAGTGGTCATAGCCATATTGCCTGTAAGTGCCAGCATGTCACAACGACAGAAGTGTTTATTGCTTGTTTCTTACAAGGACGTGGTGCTCACGTTGGCATCATGTAGAATTCGAGTTTGGTACTACTGTAAATCACAGGTTTGGGGTGGGGGGAGATTGATAGGGGGAAGTAATAACCACTTGAAAAACAATCTGAAGTAAACACTTGGGAAGCAAACCTTACCCAGTGTGGAATCCTGATATATTTTTGCGTATGTGTATTTTTTTTTTTGCTTAGGTTAAGGAGAATTTTAGGCCTGATGGTATGGTCTTATTTAGTATCAAGTTATTCACTGCTGAGGGGGTTGTGAGATCTAAATTCCCTGGTAACCTCTTTATTGTTGCTTTATCTTTTAGAGGAGAGTTTTGGTTCGTTTGCTTTGTTCTTTATTTTCAAGGGGTGTCATGTTGCCTGTTCTCTCTTGAAATATGTGGCAATTATTGGTATACCCTGATCAGCCATATTTATGGGAAATTACCTGATTTCTGCATCGGGTGGTAAATTATCAATGTTGGGCCTTACAGAAAAAGGAAGAGAAGCGACCAGAGAAGTTTGTGAATTTCATGGAGCCTTGTTATGGGAGCTGTGCAGAGAGACAGCATCATTACTTCCTTAACTACGTTGAGGAATGGTGAGTGGCAGGAATCATGGCAAGGTCTTTTCCTTGTTCTGTGTGTCTGAGTGGTCAGTGATTCTCCGTATGCTGTGTTCCTCGTTTTTGTGAACTGTGTAATACCTCACTATGAGAGAAATTAAGTGAAATTGTTACTATCTTCTGCAGTGGTGTAGCCAGTCGTATTTCCCTCATCTTGGGAGGAAAAGTCAGTTTTGTATTGTTGTAACTGTATTCCTAGTTAAGAATTTGTATACCTGATAGTGAATTGTGGAGCTGGGGACCTTGCCGTGGATTGTCATGTTGGTTTTAACCTATTTCTGCCCTTGCTTACAGGGATCTGGTTCTGGCAGCTTCGGCAGCTTCCACAGAAGTCAGTATTCTTGCCAGGCAAGGGGATCAGGTAATGCTTTTATTCCTGTTGTGTTTGTGCATCAGTACCTCCTCTGTCTCAAAAACCTTAAGCGAGTATAATCTTGGTCTAAGTAAGAATAATTCAGATCTGTAAGACCTGGAATACAACGAGATCATATCTTTTTAAAAAACATCCCAGAAACAAATAAAACCCCTTTATTTTTACATCTGAGTTGTACAGAATCTTAAGATAAATGTAATTCTTAGATGAGCAAGAGATCTGAGTGACACAAAAGAGAAGGGATAAAAAAGAAACACAGTATGTTGTGAAGCAAGTACCAGAATTCTGTTTTCCATGATTCACTTGGCAGCCTCAAAATTTGGTCAAGCTCACTGTAATGAAGTCATGTGAGGTCATAAAGTGAAATTAAACCTTAAAACTGCCTGACCTTAATTCTGACATGCTGTGATGTGTGACACATCACAAATGACTGTGAAACTCCCTGATATTCCTGACATTTGTTAATCTGACAAATTTAAGTAGATGCTCTTTAGCTTTTTTGCAGTGCTACCTTTCAAACTGCAGCAGGCTGGCGTTCTGAAGAAGGCTAATCACAGGAAAGCAATAGTGAAAATAATCATCTTACTTTTTGCAGAACTGGGAGTCATGGGTTTTGGAGGACTCCAGCAGAGCAGAACTTCCTGTGACAGATAAGAGCGATGACACTCTGCCTGTTGGCGTTGCTGTAGACTACACCAGTAACATGCCTATCCCAATCAGTAAGTCGTGTTAGTCTTTCATGTGGAATAATCCAATAACAGCAATATATGAGATCTTTTTGAGGGACAGTCTGGTTCTCATGGTTCTGGGAGATTGTTCTGAAAGGGAGACCGACATGCGTCCTGCCTGGTTTTATACCTTCTGTGCAAGAATCCAAATGGCAAAGTGTTAAATATGGTTCTTCCTCAGAGCTTCCAGCAGCCTGTGGTAGCACACGAACAGACATGGCAGACAAAGCAGAGTTATGCCTGTGTTTTGTAGAGCCGGGATAATGGGGAGTTTAAAGGAGTCATACTCTAACACCAGGAGTTTCAGACTGCCAGTGGGGTTTTCTTTATTGTAGCTTATGTAATTTTGCAGAACTGTTTTGTGTGAAGTACTTTTGCACTGATATAAAGGAAAAGTGGGTTAGTTTCAAAGCCCAAAAAAGCAAAGATCGCTGAGGTGAAGGGATAGGTTTTAATTCTACATTAAAGCACAGGACCTGTACTGACTGAACCCTGCTGTGCTCTACATCTAGCCACTTGCCTTATTGCTGTACCTTCTGTGCTGCCTGAAGGCGCTTCAAAGCACCTTGTCAGAGGCTGAAGCTATTGTGTTGTCCCTTTAGTGAATTCTGAAAACCCTCCCTTGAAACCCAGAGACAGATTGAAATAGAGATGCCTTCAGGCAGAGTGGAAGGTACTGCAGTCAAGAGTTCTTGAAGAGCACAGGAGGGTGCCGATTAACTGAGAACTTTACCTGAATGAAAACCTACAGAAGGGAATTGGGGTCAAACTTTGTACTTGAATGAAAAATTGAATTTGAAGCATTTTCTCAGTTAATCTATAACAGTTATTGGATTAAGGAATCTGTCAGGATAGTTATTTTAAAGCCTGGGTTATGCTGCCTTAATATTTTCAGAAAGGGTTTTGGAGAAGCTTTTTGTGTTAAGACATTCCCTGTGTTCTCAGAGAGTGCAATCAGCTCAGTTTTGGCTGCGCAGTAATTGGCTTTGCAGTTCACAGCAGGTTTAGATTGCAGAGAAACCCCATTTGTCCTGGAGCTTGTTCCCATGTGGAAACTGCCCTTGCCTAGCACGTTTTGCCTGAAGAACCAATAGGAAGAGAAACACGGCCATTCCCTGTGCTGCCTGACAAAAAAAACCCCACCATGATTATAGCAGATTTTTCCTGTATCCTAGATTTGTTGGCATTTTTTTCTTTAAGTACAGTTAAACCATTACAGAATATAAGGAGTGCTTTTAACTGAGCTGAGAGTATTTGTACCAAAGCAGACTCTAGACTCAAAATTTCAGCTGCACAAAACGCAAGTGTATTATATCAGAAGTTCAGATCATCAGGATGTTTGTTTGATGTTGGCTTTCTTTAAAGCTAAAAAGCTTCCTGTCTAGCAATTCCCTTTCATACATTATATATATGAATGTCAGTGACATGCCAGGACCCAATGGAATGTGGGGATGGCTGAAAGGCATAGGGGATTAAAAGAGGGAGCAGTGTATAGGTTACTGTAGAGTTCTTTTCCTCAAGGAAAAAAAAAAAAAAAGACTGATTCAAAACATGAAAAAGCTTGGTGCAGGGATTCACAGGTGAGCATTGGGCTTTGTCATTCAGTAGATGACATTTGATTGTCAAAATAACCCTTCATCTATGAATTTATGAAAGGCGAAGTCAGGAGTAGGAAGGAATAAAGGAAGGGAAAGTGGGAATTGGGCATTCAAGAAGCAAGGGAACAAGAAACAAGTGAGAGCAAGAAGGGAGAAATATAAGTGATATTGTGCTAAGTCACATGAAGGTGCCAGTGCCACTAGGAACAGAAGAGGAAACTTTGGCTGCAGGACTTACATATGTGGTCTCTGGCAGGTGATGAGAAGACCCTTGCTCCAGCTCCAGTTCTGATCTTGCTCTCCACGGATGGTGTGCTCTGCCCTTTTTATATGATCAACCAAAACCCGGGAGTCAGATCACTTATTGTGACGCCAGAGCCATTGCTGTTAGTAGGGGAGAGAGTTCCCAAGTCAGCAGGTAAGTGCCCTGGTGGGTTAGGGAAACCCTTGCATTTGTGGATCTTTGTCATCTTGATCTTTAAGTTCAGTAGTCTGACACGTATGTGATCACAGAAGACAAAGACTTTTATCTTTATGATGATAATGGGGAGCAGTTCTTGAGTGTTCTGTGCTCCCAGGACTGTTCTCTGTGTTTTGTGCATGTGTGAAATTATCTAGTCCTGTTCATTATGCAGGGTCTCGGGCAGACTGCTCACTTAGCCTGTACTGTGCAATCAACCTTTGGGGAACAGGGCCAAAGCAATTCTCGGAGGCCCTTTGCCCAGCTTTGGGGTGTGTGACTGGAGCTGCAGCAGTGACTGTAGGCTCTGCTTGGTGACGAGGATCAAGCACTGTGCAGGCTCAGAGCATGGTCTCTGTGCTGCAGAGACGTGATGGTTTTCCTCCAGATGTTTTGCCACAGGAGGCCATGGTATGAATTAAGGTGTTTGGCTGCAGCCAAACACAAGAGCTTTCTGCAGCACTGTGAAAATTATGTCAGCAGGTGAAGAGCAGTAGTTTTATCTAAGTTATATACGTGTTGCCATACGCAGTGTGAAATAGGCAGTTTTCTATTCTGGGGTAGGCAGGTCAGCTGACTGAATGCATGCGGGCAAGCAAAACAGTAATAATGGCAAACCCACCATTTTTTTCATGGAGCCAAAATTTGCTTCTCCTTCCCCAAACAGAATGCTTTTTTTTGCAGCCTGCCTCTCTGCAGCCCTGGCTTACTTGTGTGCTGACAGCCTGGTTTATTTGAGATGGCAGGAACCTCATCAAAATCAATGGAGGAAGGTGAAGCCTTTTCACAGGAAATTCCAGACACCATTAATCTAGACAGGCTGTAGTATCGATTGTGGCTTGGACCATGTGCAGTTTTCTGTATCACTTACTGGATTTAGGGGCTGGAAGCCCGGCTCTGCCATCTCTCTTCCTCACTGTGCTGTCTGTCCAGGGAGCGAGATAGTGCTGAACTGTCCCCGTCAAATAGCATTTGGCTTTGCAATACCTTCTGCCATTAGTCAATGCAGCCAAGTGAGTCTCTTGCTTCCCCATTTGTCTTTCTGCAGGAAGTACAGCCACAACTCCCACCACTCCTCCAAAGCCCGATGCCGTACCGGGTGTTGCTGCGCCTGCACCTGCCTCGAGTCAGCCTCCTGCGGGGAGCGGAGCAGCCGCTTTTTGCTGTATGCCTTCAGCCATGAAGATGCCTGGCTCTGCGGGCGGCGATCCTCCGCCTTACCCCTTTGCCACCGATGCCTCCACGCAAGCCCTGGCTCCCACTCTGACTGGAGCAGCAACGTTTTCTTTCTCCTCCGCTTCTCCTAAGGCATCCACAACTCCTGCTCCTTCTGTAGGCACCACTACAGCTACTGTCCCCTCCTTTTCCTTTGGATCCATGAACTTTAAACCAGCTGCAGACGGCTCACCGGGGCCACCCCTCTCTTCAACGCCTGTTGCACAGAAGTCATCTTTTGCCCCTTCGGCTTCTTCAGTCAAAGTGAACCTCAATGAGAAGTAAATAAATACCCGTAGTTAATGCAGGGGCTGGATACTTGTTAAGTTACTCCAGGCATGGACAATGTGTGGTAGTTCTGAAGGTGTTTCTGTTTTTTTGCCTTGATAGCTGTTCCCTGGGCTCCCCAAAAAAAGCACTGAGGAAGCTTCTGTGTCCCAGATGTAGCTGTTTTGGCTGGGAAAACCCTCAGTCCTTCCTGTGCTAGAGGTTATATTCATGGACAAAATATTAGTCAAGGGGTGATGCAAAAAATTAGATTTATAATTTGCCAAATTGCCAGAGATCTATTTTTTTTCATATCTTTCCTTCGTAGGCATTAAATGGTAATTCCATGCCTTGGTTTGATGCAAATCATGGTTAAAGACTCCTGGGGAACACTGACATTTGAAATCCTTTTGTCTGGGACTGGTTTAGTGTGGTGGTGATAGCACAAGTCCCTGGTTTAAAGAATAACTCCCAGAGCTGAGAGGAAGCTGCACCCCTAGCCAATGGATTTGCTTTTCACTCCCCCGTTCAGTGGGGAAGGTGCCAGAACTTTTGGGTTTCTTCTTAAATAGACACTTGGTCACTGAACACAGGATCTGAAATCTTCAAAGCTTGCTCATGCCAACCAAAAGAAAACAAATATTGATTAGAAACTGTACCAAATGGATTTGAGTGATGAGTGTTCTCAGATTTCAGAGACTCGCTCTTCATTCCGACTCCTGAGACTTGCTCTCTGTTTTTAGAAAGAATGGTTTAAAACACAGAGCGACGTTAATTGGAGCTGCTTTCTGTGGAGAGCAATTTTCATGTAAATGCATCATAAGAAATTTCTGATGGTTCAAATAATTATTTTTTAATTAGAAAAATCTTTACTACACCAGCAGCTGATGGTAGCTCTTATGGCTTTTAAAATTTTATATTTTGTGTATAAAGCAAATGATACGCCTGTGAATTGGCTGAATATCTAAATTGGCTGCCTTGAGGAGCTGAGTTGGCAGATGAATAGAAATTCATATCTTCTTGCAGAATTTGTCTGAGCTTGCTGCAAGGATGATGCTGAAGGACAGCTTATATTTGCTATAGTTGATGATTTGGTGCAAAATTATAAGGTGCGTTTTGAAGCACGATGGTATTTTTTGCTGGCATTTGGCTTTTGCTCCCTGGATGAGTAGTTTGCTACTCAAGGTAGCAAACTTTGTGGTTTCAGATACTCAGAAATAATGCTGAAGGGCTCCTTCTCACTACCTCCAGAAGCTACATTTTTGTATTTTTATCTGGAGTTGTTGCTGATCCCAAAGGATGCTAATTCATTAGAACTTAGTGCTTCATTTTGGATGGAGGGAAACAGCCAGGACCCATTCAGAGCTGAAAGATGTTCTGCTTTCTGTTGCAGGTTTACTGCTGTAGACACCTCTTCTCCCACTAGCAGCAGTGGTCAGTGCACTTCCACAATGTTTTCGTTCTCGACCACTTCAAAAACTACTTCTGGAGGTTCTCTGATCCAGTCCACACCCCTCACAGCCTCTCCTACCACACCACTGAAGACTTCGACCCCTCTGCCTGCTGCGGGTAGGATTCTGCTGCATGTTGTTGGGAATAATGCATTATAAGCAATGTTCTAAAAGTTTTAGAACATGATGAGCTTCATTTGGCTTCTTTTTTTTCTATTTTTCCTGCTGCTTTTACCGATGTAGTGAACCTCCCAATTTTCACACCGTGATGATGTGATGGACTTGGTAGTGAAACTGGGAAGTTGTTTCATTTGTGCACTTTCTTCCCCAGAATGTCTTATGTGAAATGAACGGAAGTTCTGGCATTTTCAGTGCTCTGTAATACAACTCTGATTAGGAGTGTTTCTGGGCAGGCACACAGATCAGTGCCTTATCTTGCATCTGGAATGACTAGAGTGCAAAATGCTCACAAATGAGTTTAAATTAGCCCTCATTTGTTAGCAGAATGATATTCCCTCTGTAATGGTCCTGTGACTGGGGGTCTTGAGATCCTTCAGGAGTGGTACAGCCAGAAATTGGAGAGTGAAAGTTGTTACCGTAAGCAGAGAAGTTGGATGGGAGTAAAACCACCTAAGGAAGGTGTGCTCTTGCACTAGGGCCCATACCAGTATTGCTTTTAGATTTGACAGCAGTAACTGCAGTTGTCTGATCACAACCTGTTTTCTCAAGCTTTATATAAATTCGTACACTACTGTTCCTCTTTTTAAATTCCAGTGGCACGTCCTGCTCAAAATGCACCTTCAGCTTCTTTACTCCAGAAGACAGCCAAAATCACACCGTCTGCAGCAAAGCCAAGCTCTGCCCAGGTAAGGGGAACTTGAGTGAATTCTTCAGAGTGTGAATGTTTTATGTGGCCCATGAATTGCTTAGAATCCATTGGACTGAATGACTGTTCTTAGATCAAAGACTTAGCTAGCTTTTGACACTTACAGTAGTAGCAAGTCTGTGAGATTAAAACTATGTTCTCTACCTGCCTTTAGAGAGCTGGGTTTTGCTGTATGTTGTCATAATCAGAGGTGTAGAAACTAATTCTTCCTGGTGTTATGAAAATGAGGTTTCACAGCTTTCCTAACAGGCATCCAAGAGATGCCTTGACTGTGTATTGAGACACACCGAGTTTGCTGGATATTAAAATCAAAGCAGTAATACAGAGCAGCATTCAAAGACTTCCTTTGCTCTCATAAAGCTTTAGCCACATAACTCCAGGTAGTCCACAGTTCTACTTCAAACATACACATACCAGTCTTAGTGGAATTAGTGTTTACATTTAACACCAGTGTCTCCCTGGTGACTGGTGTCTGAATGGAGTTTCTAACAGCAGACCTTTTCTGATATTCTAAGCTCCCTGTTGTGAAGGATATACCCCTAAAGTTGGGTTTGTTTTTTCATTTATTTTGTTTTGTTCTTTTTTTCAGGGTAAATCAGCACTCCCCAGCACAGCTTTAGAGAAACAGGCCCACCAGTGGAAGGATACAGACCCTGTCATAGCAGGAATCAGAGAGGAGGTGAGATTTTCTTCATTTTAGAAGCGGTAAGACCATTGTATAGCAACACAGACACTTATTTTCAGTTCACCTATGTTCTTATGGTGTCCATCGGTAGGTTAAGAATCAGAATGGAAATTTTTCCCCAAGATACTTGGCCTTCTTTGTAATAGCTGTTTGTGTCCTGTTCAATCATCTTTAATTTCAGTAGCTGTGCTAGGAAAAATTGAGTATTATTTCCTGTTAATGTTCAAGAAGAATTTCTTGCTTTGGCTGCAGAGTGACAGGTGTTTATGATGTAGTAGAAACGTTATCTGAGAGCTGCAACGTTTGTTCCAGACCCTGCTGTGTTTTGGTGGCTGCACTTTATTCCTGTTGTCTTTGTAGATCGCACATTTTCAGAAGGAGATGGAGGAACTGAAGGCCCGGACCTCCAAAGCCTCTTTCCAAGTTGGTACTCCAGAGGAGATGAAGACGTTGCGAACTGAGTCAGATGATCTTCACACCTTCTTTTTGGAAATTAAGGAAACAACAGAGGTGAGCAGAGTATATTCAAACGGTTTAATTCCCTGGCGATGACTGTTCCTCACCTGATGTTGTTACTTAACCTGCTAAAGCTGAACTGATGTAGATGGAACACCTGACTGTGCTGCTTCTATGTGGGGGTGATGTTTGCATTTGTGCTTTCAGGCAAGCACTTGCAGAAACCCCTGTGCTAGGGATAGCAATGAGAAAATGTCACCTTTAACCTTAATCCATCTGTTCTGTTTCTGTTTGCAGTCACTTCACGGAGATATTAGTAGTCTGAAGACAACCTTGCTGGAGGGATTTGCAGTGTTACACGAGGCTAGACAACAGGGTAGTCAGAATCATGGCTCGAGGTATTTACACATGGTCTACAAGAAACCTTTGGATCCCAAGAGTGAAGCACAGCTTCAGGTATGAAGCATGTCAACCAACTTCTAATCTGGAGTTTTAACTAAAATAAAACAGAGGCTTGCATGTGCAACTGCCCAGTGCTTTTGTTCTGCCCTAAGTATTGGGTGTCCAGTAAAGTGCGATGAGCTTGTCTTCCATGAGTTTGCACAACTTGCTGAAAATCCTGTCCTAAAGCTCCTTTGTGCTGTTGCCATTTGCAGTGATGATTCAGAACTCCTGCTGAAGGGAAGTAGTTCACCTGGGATACAAGTCTGTTCTAAGCTTAGAATGTGACTCTTGACATCCTGTTCCTTCTCATCCTATAGTGTTTGTGCAGGGATTTCAGTTAAAAGAATTTTATTTTTTTTTCCCAACACTTTGTAGAAGAGTTCTTGGAATTATTTTTATCTTCAGCAAGTGCCTTATGGAACAGTTTGATGATTTATTATGACTTACAGAATTGTGTGGTTAATTTCGTGGATGGTGGAGCATAAAGCTAAATGAGATTCTAAAAGCTGGGGCACAAAGGAAAATAACCAGCAGTACATAAAGAGGCTTTCATAGACATGAAAGAAACTGGGAGTGAAGCACTCTTTTTGTTACAGCTCTGGTGATGAGAGGGCTATTTAACCCTGAGCAAAATATGTGCCCTACAAATGCTACTTGGTCTTTTTCTACACTGTTTCCCTCAAGAAACTTGACTAGAAGGCTGAAGACATAGTTGAATGTCATCTTTGTTAGAGCAGGTATTGAGAGCACGGACACAGTTACTATAAATCAGCTGACATCAAGTCTTTTCTTTTAAGTCTGATCTTTAATCTTCACCTGGATTGTGTAGATTGATTCACAGTCTTAATTGTGTGCCTGCTTTGGTGTGCAGTGTGCCTCTGTGACATTTCAAGCTTATGCTTGTGACTTCAGAGAGATGATCATCTTGAATGCTTGTTTCATTGAGTCAGACAGAGGATTATAAGGAAAGAATAACAGAGTGGGAGAGAAGTGGAAATGGATTGGAATATAAGGAGAGAGCTTTTAGGTCAACTTTCTGAAAGTTTACAAGGCAGACAGCTCTAGTCTGACTCTTAGATTTTGTTCAGTCTGCATCATCTCCATTCTCTTGGGTGAGAAAACCTCATTTAGTCAACTTTGTTTATTAGTTTTCAGTGAAGTTTTAAAGATCCTGAGGCTCTTCTGATGTCCAGCCACATTGATTTCTTGTTCAGAGAGCTGCTGATGTATAATGCTCATAGTTGCTGGAGAGACGAACCTCGTGCTTAGTAGTGGGTAGCACTAAGCCCACAGTCAGACTGGATTTGGGTTCCGGTTGGCTATGTCATGTTAGAATTTCATGCTATATCTTGAAAAAGTTGCAGTGGAATTTTTCCCAGGCTGTGTTACTTGGTTACTTCATTGTATTTAAATGAGCATTCTGTTGAGATGAGCTGAGAGCAACTGCTGTTCCCATTTCCATTGTACGAGATTGGAGCTCAGGACGTGTTCATGCCGTGACAGGCTGGAGGGATGACAATAATGAGACCGAACACTGCTTTTGTTTAGGGAGCAGGGCTTGTAGCTAGAGGTCTTTGGCTTAGTTGTGCAACTCTGCGCTCATGGATATGCCACTTTCTCTCTGCTGCTTTTTTTCTTTACTACCTATAAAAATCAAGTTAATACCTTGCCTTAACGTGGGAGTTGTGAGCATTTGTGAATGCTTTCATGAATCAGTCTGTGAATGCTGGTATCCTAGAGCCATATGATTAGTCTGCAAAGCTTTGATCACCTATAATTGTTAGAAGTTTCAACACTGTAAAATGGGAGCAAATGACTCATGTTCTGGAAATGAGATGTGAAATAAGGTTTGTTTTGTATAATGCCTGATGTTTGTAAAACCCTCTCTGTGAAGACATGGCAAGGTTTTGCAGGCATTGAGGAAAGTATTATTTCTAGTTGAGAGCTGGGATAAAATGTCCAAGCTGAGCCCTGTGGGTACCTTATTGATTGAGAAGTAGATTTTCACTATTTTGGGTTCTGGTACACTGATAAAGCTGTCCAGGCAGAAATACAGGAAAGTGTCACTTGGTTTGAACTGAATGAGCCAAAGGGTCTTTAGCTTCTTCAAGTGAAACTGAGATTTCTGAAGTGAATTAAAAGCTGACTTTATTGGTAGGAAATTCGACGCTTGCATCAGTACGTGAAGTTTGCTGTCCAGGACGTGAACGATGTTCTGGATTTGGAGTGGGATCGGCACCTGGAGCAGAAGAGAAAGCAGAAGTAAGTAACTGAAATTGGAATACGGAGCAACTATAAGGAACATGGCAGTGAATTGGGCATTAGTCTCTAATCAACAGACAAAAGCCTTTTTCCATTTAGCAGTATGATCTTTTTCAAGGGGGCCTAAGAATAAAGCTTGCCTGAGACACCTGGTGGGAGCTGTAGGCTCAGACTGTTTGGTGTCATAAATGTTCCAAGCTTACTGCATTTCTGTACAGTGTACATAGTGCTTATAGAAAAAACTATAAGCTTTGTAGTAATCAAATGCACCCATCGGTGGTATCTAATGAATGATGATAACTCTAATTAAATGATCTAATAATAAAAATAAATCTAATAAGTAGGATATCTTGAAGTAGATGAGTAAATGAGTAAACTTGCAGCATATGCAAAGGAGAAATATGCATCTGAGATGAACAGAACTGTCTTGGTGTTCAAACCACAACATGCTTGACTCCATGGAGTTTAAGTAGCTAGAACCACTGAAGTCTTTTGTGTGTGCATGTCTGCTGGTGGCCAGGTATACAGAGTGGTCCTTAAACCTCTCTCTTCATCTGATGTCTTAAGGCGTCTGATAGTTCCTGAGAGAGAGACTTTGTTCAACACCCTGGCTAATAACCGGGAAATAATCAACCAGCAGAGGAAGAGACTAAATCATCTCGTGAACAGCCTGCAGCAGCTCCGGCTGTATAACCAGACATCTCAGTGGAGTGTTCCCAGTGATACATCTTCTCTTAGCAGCGCTCAGAGGTATGTGAAACACAAGTTCCTGAGTGATGTTGACACTCCTCCTCTCTTGCCCCCTGCAATGTGCAAGGATGCGCCCTCCAAAGATAGACGTGGTATAGGAGGACAGGATGTCCTAAAAATGATACTAAACTATGCCCAGGTAATACAGGAGCTCATTGGCTGTATTTTGACATGCACGGTTTGATGCTTATCAGAAATTACCCCTAAAATATAATTATTTTTTTAATAGTAAACAGGCTAATAGAGCCTCCAGGCTGAGGTTCTGCTGTTTGTCTGAATTCAGGAGAAGAAAGAAAATGGCTCTTAGAGTGTCCAAAAAAAATAGTTAAAGATGCATGTGATTAAATAACACGGTATCTAGAGGAGTGAATTATTCTTCTGGAGAAGCCAATGGTTCTAGTGGCTCCTTTGGCCACCTTTTGTTCCTGATTTGGTTTTTCTTTCTGCTGATCACAGTTTTCTCTGCCTTGTCCCAGTTTTGACAATGACCTTGAAAGCCTGCGCAGTGCATTGAAGAAAACTACGTTGAAATCTCCTGCCAAACCTCAGCCTAAAGTACCTGGTAATTTATTCTTTCTTCCTGGCATTCATACCATAAATGTGAATTATGTTTTTTGACTTGCGGTTGGATTATAGACTAATAACTATCTTTGGTTTTCCAGCTAAGCTATCCCCTGCGAAACAGGCACAGTTGAGGAATTTCCTGGCCAAGAGGAAAACTCCACCAGTTAGATCTACAGCTCCAGGTAAACCTTCAGTTAGTCTGAAATGCTTTCCAGGAGGGTGTCTTACCTGCTGTGGGTATCAGTCCTAAGTTAGCTCTTTGGCTTCTCACTCCTCAGCCCCTTCTTCTTATCTCCTTCAGGAGGCTGCCTTTTTGTGGCAGTTAAGAAGTCAAATCCTATAAATGCAGGATTAAAACAAGGCAGTAGAGGAGCATCCTAAAGTAGGGTTTCTGTCTTGGCTTGAAAAGGCCGAGACAGAATAGGCTGGATGATTCCCTCAACTTAATGCGCACACGTGATTTTTGTTTCTGGTATTGCAGCAAGTTTGTCCCGATCTGCCTTCTTGTCCACAAGATACTATGAAGATTTGGATGAAGTCAGTTCAACATCTTCAGTTTCCCAGTCGTTGGAAAATGATGATTCACAGGCAGTGGACCAGGAAGAAGATGCTGCTCCAGTCCAAGTCCCTCGTCATGCTCCTGTGGTCCGTACTCCCTCCATCCAGCCTGGTTTGATGGCTCAGTCTCCACCCTTTGGGAAGCAGCACCTCTCCCTGGGTACTTTGTGTGAGTTGTTTTTGCAAAGTCTCTCCTATAGTCTGTGTGTTCTGTTGGAATCTTTAACCACTGTATTCACTGCTGGTGCTCAGGTCCTGGGGAAAGGATAATGCAGCCTGCAGATTGATACTGCCACGTTTCCTGCAGCAGTTACCAGAGTGCTGTTGTAACCTCACAAACTTAAGATAAAAGCACTAAAATACCTTGACTTACTGACTGTGTTTTTCTGACAGCCTGTTTCTTTCAGATCGTACTGACCATAGGTAGCATTGTCTTCCTTTAGTAATTTGCCCTCGGTGTGTGCCACTGTTTCTTAAAATGATGCACAAAGACCAGGAAATTGAAGTACTACTGCATTTGGGTGGTGTGGCCAAGGTTAGGAGTTCTGGGCCCAGTGAGTCACAGTAAGAACTGTATTTGCATACACTTGGTTTTCTTTGTGCAAGAGGGTTTTTTTTAACCTCCGTAGCCAGAGAGAAAACTAAAGTGTCAGCAGAAATGCCTGTAACAGCAAACTGAAAGTCATCTAACGCGTTGAAATGACAGCTATTGAGACTTCCTTGCTAAATTCATTGGGATAATACAGAGACTGCCAGGGACAGATTGTGTTGATTGTTTAAAAGGCCTGCATGTCAGTCTTGTCAGAAGGAAGCTGTGTGCTTAGAGGAGCAGTACTTCAGCAAAGGCTTTCAAGTCTCCCTGATTTGTAGAGGTATAGTGAACTAAATTACTTTGTTTGTTTCTTTTTTAGTGCCTACATCTTCAAACAGAATGATACCACAGGGCGCAGACAGTACAATGCTGGCAACAAAGACTGTGAAACACGGGGCCCCTGCTCCCACTGTCACTGTTCCAGCACCCCAAGCAGCTGGGGCTGCGGCTCTGCGGAGGCAGATGGCTAACCAGTCCCCAGGTAAAAGGAGGGGTAATGGCCCCAGTGGTGTCTGAGCAGCTGAATGCAGCTTTTGCAGGAATTTAGTGCTCTCAAAGGAGATCATCAAACAAAATGTGATGCAGATCTGTATTTGTTGCATCTCTGAGCTATCCAGTGTTTCTTTGTCTTCCTTCTCCCTGTTAGCTGTCAGTACAGAAAGCCTGAGAAACTCCCACCTCAGGTTTCTTTGCAGCCCTTCTCATCAGTGCAATGGCAGAAATGTCGATGACTCTTACAAGGTCCTGGCACAGCAATTGATCTGTGTGCAAGAAACTGTTGGGAGAGAGGGAAAGCATGTCACTGGCCTGTATTAATAACTTCATTATTAGCTGTGCAATTAAAGAACTGAATTGTAAGACAATTTTAATATCGAAAACTTAAAGTGTTGAGTTAAGCCTTTGATCTGCTTATAAAGTTATGAGTTCACAGGAGAAAGGTTCTCCAATTGAAGCTTTTCTTTTTTGGTTTTAGATGTTTCTTGGTGCTTCCCCAGTACTGCAGCATCAGTTCAGGAAAGAAACAAAATTCAGTTATCGGTAGAGGAATTGGATTAGTTTATTTTCTTTGCACAAGGACAGCATAAGTGCAGAAAGTGAACTCATGGCATGAGTTCTGGCAGAGGGTAATTTCTGTGAACCTAAGATTTTACAATGTAGGTAAGGGAAAGTCCTTAAGAATAACTAGATTTGGACATATAACAATGAAAAATACACTATATAGAAAGTTGTCTGCTGTTTTTTTTCCTTTGTGGTCTCAAAGGCTGAGATACCAAATGTTCTGGGCCAGATACAGCACTTACCTCCTAGAAACTTGGATGGATTTCTTCTGGAATTACTCACAGGCACCGTATTGAATGACATTCTTAGTATGGAGATCATCTACACTTTTGTTTGTTTTTTTCTCTTTAAAGCTGTAAGCACCTCCTTGACTGAATCAACTCTGAAAAACGTTCCTCAGGTGGTGAACGTGCGGGAACTCAAGACTGGTGCCATGACTCCAGCTGTCTCTGCAGTAATCGGGTAAGCAGTGCCCCTCTTCTTTCTGGTAGCCTCCGGTAGCACTTGCAATAGAGCACATCTGCCAGTGGGGAGCAGTAGCAGTATTTTCCATAGTCTGACGATGTAAGACCTAAAGTGGATGCATTTAGAGAAGAGTATTGGGTTTGTGGAATGAAAGGAAAACCTATTTCCTTTTCAGGTCATTCAAGGATTTGCTAATGGCTTGTCCTGAACAAACAGCAAGACCAGTATTAACCTCCTTCTCCATTAGGCTGTGAAATGCATTTTAGTACATCTCCTTTTGGAATCTAGTGGGTTTACTGCTAGCGTGTACTTTGGATCTGGTACCTCTTCACTCACTACTTATGTTCTGCCTCTTTCTTTTGGAGAAGTGCACCCCTCTGTCACCAAGTGTATCTGTGGTCTTAAGCAGTCTGGTTGTCATTCTTCATCTATTACAGAGAAAACCTTCTCTGGAGTTATTCCTGTTCTGTCTGTTCCCAGATTCAGCCCCTGAGGGAAGAATTGTGTTCAGGCTTTTCTGGAAACTGGGCTCAGATGTTTTTGACACCAGAATTTTGACTGAAGGGTTGGATGTCAATAGGGGCCAATCATTTTGGAAGAATACAGACCTGCAAGGCTGTCTTCCTCATGAGTAAATGATGACTGTTGTCTTCGGATATTTAACCTTGAATTTAAGATTTCTCATGAGTTAGCTGTAACACTTGGCTTTCCTACCTCTCTGCCTCCTACAGACAGCAGCCAGCTCAGCTCGTTCCAGAGATTTCTGTCTTCTTGCCAGGCTCTGTCACCAGCCACAGAACTAGTCCTTTTCCCTGTCGTCATAATGACCTTGAAACTGTCCTTGCTTCAAGTTCCTACTATTGCTTAAAGACTAAAATAATGCATAGCTGTTTCTGGGCTGGGGAGGCAAAGGCACTACTGGGAAGTCTGAGAAAAGTTTGGCTTAGTGCATGAAGCCCGATAGACTCAACCACATCCATCTGATTATAAGTCCACATGGAGTTGCAGATGCTTTATATGTATGAGTGTGGGCTGTATGTGCAGCTTCTGGAACAATTTCTGTTGCTGCATCACATCTAGTTTTCATACATGTGTGTATACTCTTCACGGTCGAAGAAAAAAGGTGAAATTCCTTTGACTCTGCTTTTCAGACAGGGAACAGAGTCTTACAGTTGTGGTACTGTTGCTGACCTTGAAATTTACTTCATGGCTTCTTCTGCATTTTAATTGGGAAACAGTTTGGGACCTTTTAATTATTTTATTTTCACCTAAAAGTGATAATCTGAGAGGCAGAGGAGCAATGTTGTATCTTTTGAAAGTAGAATTTGCAAATGGCTTAGCTTGGGAAATTTTGCTAAAAGCAAAGTGTTATGACCAGGAAGACTTCTCCACCCTTTTTTCATCAAAACTCTGATGAAAAAAACTAAAGAGTACTGGCTGTATGTAGACAAGGACATGAGTGAGCGATACATATCTGAGATTGGTTCTCTCTTAACTGTACTTAAAGACCTGTCTTACTTTTAAGT
This sequence comes from Chloroceryle amazona, assembly GCA_027560015.1. Classification (NCBI taxonomy): domain Eukaryota; kingdom Metazoa; phylum Chordata; class Aves; order Coraciiformes; family Cerylidae; genus Chloroceryle; species Chloroceryle amazona. The sequence continues at coordinate 38,696 of JANHFX010001444.1, read as the reverse complement.
AGCTTTAGAATGGCAATATTGATTGATCTCTCTAATTTATAGAGTACCAGCCAGCTTGATTTCTTGAAGGCTTTTTACAGTCTTATTTTATAGCTGGCCTCATAAAAATGTACTCTTTAAAAATTCTACCCAAATGAACCATGCCTGCCAGTCAGATTCAGCACTAAAATAAAGAGCATTCACCCAGCAAAGTTAATTCATCAGTTTTTGCTACTTCAGACATCCCGGCTCTTTTGCCACCACAGCACACTCTTCAGGCTGTTAAGCAGTAATGTTTTTTTCAGTTGCTATCAGTTGTTCAATGGCCTGTGGCTGGGTGTGTTGGTGGTCCCAGTCCAGTTAGTTTATATATAGTTTTCAGTGCAAAAAAGCGCTTTCCACAACTGAAATCAAGCCCAGCATCTCCATAGCCCGCTGGAGAAGCTGTGGGTCAAGCATTCTTGAGACTTCTCTGAGGAAAAGGTTCCACCCTATCATGATTTCTACAGACGTTCCGTTGCTTCCTTTGTTGTTTTCTGTGGGCTCTGATGTACCACTCATTTCATGGTCAAAATTCCCAAACCTGTGATGTAGAATATAGGTTAATTTTATCACAGTTCTTGGCATGACTTTGTTAATGTTTATAGTATGCTTCAAAGACATGAAGCACATCCCCCCGACCCCAGCTTTGTCGTCTTGCTCAGCATTCCTCATTGTTCCGTGGACTTGTCTGGGCTCCATGCATTAAGGAAGCTTCTTAAATTTGTTATCCACTCGGCATAACGTTGTAATCCCCTTACCTGCTGATTTTTCATCAACTCCCTGTAAAATAGAAAGGCCCAACTCTCTTCAGAGACAAGAGTGTGTGAAGAAGACTTGATCATTTAAGTCTCAAGCTTTAAACACATTTGCAGACTTCCTTTGTTAAATGTGGCTGATTCATTTAAGAGGTTTATTCCCTAATCAGATTTGTTCGTTTGGAGTTGTGTGTGGAATCTTTAATAGCAGGCTTCTGGAAGCTGTACTTTTTGAGAGGGGAGGAAGCTCTCTTTAGATTAGTCATTCAGTTATTCATTTAACTTTTTTTTTCTTTATTTTTTTTTTTTTAAGATCATCTGTTCCTCACTCTGCAGCCCAGGCAGTCCACCAAGTTTTGGCAACTGTTGCTACAAACCAAGCTAAACAGGTATGTTAATGTAGAACCCTTTTTCTGTGGAATGCTGGACCTGGGCACGCTCAGCACAGTTTGGGGGGGTTTAATTGTTCATGAACGGGTCATCTGAAAATGCCTTTTCACCACTTGCCCTGTGTTCTTGGCAAACTGTTTATTTATCTGTCACCCCAACAGTGTGATACGAGGCGTATCTTTGTTATGTCTTTTCTCTCCTCTGGAGACTTGCAGCTTTTGGGTGGCCACAGCCCTGCAGCAGTAAGGGTTGTAGCTGACAGCAAAGGAAACTCTTATTAGGTAGATACACCTAAATTACACACACACACAAAAAAAGTGCTAGGCCACCAAGGGAGAGGGAAGTTTGCCCATCCAGTTATTCCACCGACAACATTTCTTATTGGTTGACAAGCTGCTAGGTTTTATGTCCACACATCCAAAAAACACGCAGCAGTTTGGAATCATTGAGCTGTTGTCCACAGAGGCTTATTGGTCTCTGCAAGAGACTTGTTGAAAAACTTGAGTATTGACCTTGTATTTAAATGTCAAGACATAATGGGCCTGAGATTGAAGGCACTTTTAGTGCTTCAACCACCTTCCTCTAGTTTGTTCATAAGTCATTTCATGATTCTAATGATACTAGGCCAAGGACAGAAGGACCTTTGTTAATGGACAGACTGCCCTGACCTGAAGTTTTTTTGTGTGTTTAGACACCGCAAACAAGCTCAGTGAAGGGACAGACTCCACCTTCCTCTGTGTGTGCACCCTGTCCTGTGGCATCTACAGCTGCTCCAACGTCACCTGGCAACAAAATCTCAGGTAAGTTGTCTTTGGTGGAGATGAAAATAGGGCCTGGGATGTCCCTTGCCACTTGACAGGATGCAAGATCCAGAAAATGAAGACATTGAGGAAAAAAGATCTGCTTCCACTGAGAGACTGCTGTGCCAATCTTGAGGGAGAGAATTTGAAAAAACAAAGTGCAGGAGAGAGGTCTTGATACAGCCCTGTCTTGTCTCTGTGCCTACATCTAGAATTCAGTGATACAATTCCTCATTCAAAGTGGGTTCAGAAGGTAGAACCCTGAACAAGAAACGTTGAAAGCACATCTGCCAAAGGCTGCTGTGGCTTGACAGCAAATCGAGAGCAGCTGTCTTTGCTGGTTTGTGTTTTCAAACATGAAAAGTTGTTGCATTTTTGCAGCAAAGTGATTACATCCTGAAATAACAGGAATAGCTTTTTCCATACATTGATCTCTGACTTGAATATTTCTGCACTGTAGGATTACCTGAACTAGCTTGAAGTGGGCTAATTCAGGTGCTCAGTCAGTTGAGCACTGGGCTGTATGACCAGTTAAAAAACAGTTCAGATACTGTGGTCTGTAGTGCACAGTTCAGAAGCTCCTAAGGAAAGGAATGCTCAGTTGGCATCACTCTGTGCAAACAGGGGAAGAGGAAACTCTTAGGGAAGGAAGGAATTGATTTTTAATGTGTATTAGATAATAATGCTCACATTGGACATGGTTTTATAAGCCTCTTGCATAAATGTCTGAAATCCATCTCTGTTGCTTTTCTGCCTTTAATCCGTGGATATAGGTTGCCTCTTAGCCAGGGGTAAGAAGCAGTAAAAATAGCTGGGAATCATATTTGGCTTGGCAAATGCTTCTTAAATTTTGGTTTATTGAAAATGGCAGCTCCTGAATTTGATAGCACTTCCTTTTTATTTCAAATGTGTTTTGATATGTTGATGAGAGGTTATACTGAGGATTTCTTGATTGATTTTCTTAAATTGTTTAATATTTATCATCAAGATGGTGACACCTGTCTTTGCTCTAATCAGATATATGTTACTGTCTTAAATCTTTGAAGTAATTTGTGTGTTCTCTGGCATTGTAAGAGTAGCAGGAATGCTTCTGTGCACAAATATCAGACCTGCTATAAGTGCCTAAAAAGCTTTGTTTCCAACTGATAAAATCACAGACTGTGGGTGCAAACTATTCCTGTCTTTTCTTGATAGTTAGAAGTCAAGGTCCTTTTTTCTTATTTCTAATCCTTGTCTTTGTAACTTGCAGGACAAGGGATAGTAAAAACAGTTACAGCTGTGACTTCTACAGTGACATCAGCACCAGTGACAACCGTGCAGCTTAACAAAGCGTTCTCCTTCTCCTCCATGGGGTCTGTATGAACCTTAAGATTTCTTTGTAGTTGATGTTAAATTGGCTCTTACAGGAAGCATTACCTACAAGCTGCAGCATACTGTAACGTGGCACCTGCAAATGTTGGATTGGGATGACAGAGTTCTTGGAAAAAAACTTGTTTATGGAAGCACACCCGAGTGAGGTCTGAAGGGCTGTGAGAATTTGACACAATATGGTGGTGTTTTGAGGTTTTTCAGTCTGTAACTAATCAAGAGTAAATAATGACGGGCATTCTGCTCAGATTTATCCCCAGTGGACTAATGAACAAATCATACACTGTGTGATAGGCTTCTCATAGAGTCAGAGAAGAACATTTGTGCTGTATGTTGTTTGGTGTTAAGGAAGAATCAGGGGAGAAAAGGCAGACCATAGCTAGTTTTAAACCTTGTTCTTTATTTAATCAACAAAGAGCAGCAGCAGGAAATCTTCCCTAGCAAGTTGAGCAGAGGCATGTGAGAGTGAGCTTTGGCTTTAGAGCAGCAGAAGAGGCTGAGCACTGGAAACTTCTGCTCCCAGAGAAGAATTAAGAACCTGAACGTGGTCATATTAACGCTTGTCATCTCTGAAGATGGATTCCAAAGAGTTGGTTGGGTTGGGTTTTCTAGCCTGGGCATACAGCTAGAGGTTCCAAATGCTGGCAGAGGTTAGAGAGACAGAAGTGCTGGAATTCCCGAGTAGGACTAGAAATGTGTGCTGATGGCTGAACTTGCTGAATTACTTATTTATTTTAGTGCAACAGAACAAATTCCGTGTTTTGGCTTGAAAAGCCAAAGTCTGTGAAGGTGACTAGAGATTCCCCATGCCATCTGGTGATTTTGGTTACATAACAATAGCACAAAGCTCAGCACGTGGTATGAACACATAGTTGTTCTGAAACCTCTCATGGAGTGTTTTTTTCAGGGATGACAAAAATGTTTCTTTGATCATATCTTATGTTTGAGGGAGAGGGATGACTCCTTAGAAATGACTGTTTGAAATTCTGCATGTTTACCTATCTAATACTCAAGTGAATTTCTCGTTATGAAGTGGGTAACATTAAGTATTTCAGAGCACATGTGCTCTGAAAGAAGCATGGCTTCTTTCAGTCTTAATTATTCTCTGCGACTTCGTCAAGTGGATGTTACGCAAACACCTTGCTGTGCTCTTCAAAGGGCTAAAATAGTCCTTTTGAGAGATGGAAATTCAGATTCAAAAAGCAAACAAACCCTGCCTTTATCCCAGGCTGCAGGGCCTCAGTCTGTAAACCTTATGCTAAATACAGTGCTGTTGTCAGTGATGATACACGGCCTGACTTCTGTATCAGCAGCTGGTCTTTGAAAATGGGAGAAAGCTTAAAAAGCCTCAGGGAGTGAAGGTCTCTGGAGAACCCCAGTGCTCATTATGAACGATCACAGCATTGTTGCAAGACAGAATATTTTTAGTGTGAAGTAGTCATGGAAACTTTTAATTTCTGTCTTTATGAGCGATCTCCTTGGCAGGTGGGAGTGTCCAGGTGTTCCCTTTTGTACATGCACTGCCTCTTACCTTTTAGCTCTTCTAAATAAGCTCTGGTCACCACTGTGGCTTCTGCTCTTGCTGGTCTCCCAAAAGCCATCAGGATTTGGTGCGTGGTGCTCACTGCCATGCTGAATGGGGAAGAAATATACTGCAGAAAGCAAAGAATAGGGGAGGATGGAGGGTGGTCAAAAGAACTTTGAACTCTGACTCTCTTTAATCCTCTAGAAGCCTTGTCAGAGGGAAAACAAATGGAGCCCAGTCTGTGTGCATGCTTCTCTGTCTGATTAATTGTTGTAGACACTCCTCTTTGTGCCTGTGTGCCTGACTTGGTGCTGGAGTCTCAAAGTTGTGTTAATCATGGGGTTGGAAGTTTCAACACTTTGAGCCAAGTGTCATTCTTTCCCTTTCTCTTTTCTCCTCCTAGGTCTGGATTTAATTTTGCTGTTGTCACCTCGGCTGCTTCATCACCGACACTGCCCAGCCTCGCTTCCTCACAAGGTTAGTTTGAAAGGGTGTGCATCTGCCCTGCTAAGAGAATGCTTACCCTTCCTAAGTCGTGTGGTTCTTGGTTTATGTTGCAATTCTATTATTAAAATTGCAGTCCCTGCAGTACCATAACACCCATATGCTGGATTGTTCCCTGTAATGCACAGAAATCTGGGCCACCTGCCTTTCCATTAAGAGTAGGCAAAATATTTGCTGCCAAGAACAACTAGGAGGTACTAGTTTATGAACAGGGTAACATCTGTAGTCGTGTCCTCTGCTATCTTTTAATCTGTAGCTTTAAAGTTGACGAGATGGTCTGACACAGAAAGCTCTCCTTAAGTGGAATGAGCATTTAGTAATGGGAGGCAAAGGCTTGGGAGGGCTTTTCGTTGCTTCTGAGATTGAGTTGACAATATACAGGCTGTCTTTCCATTTCCATAGGCAGACCATCATTCCTCAGTCTGGAAAAAGGAGACTGATACCTCTGCTTTATAATATTTTTGAAGTTTTCTGCCTCTAATTTCAGTCTTTCAAAAGAGATTGTATAGTGAAAAATTCACTTCCAGTGTGATTGGTTGCTCTAACAAAAGATATCAGCTCTTCTTCTAAATCTTTGCTTGTTGATACCCTTAGACCATCACAGCCACAGCAATGCTACTAATAGACTTGTTGACATTAAGCAGAGAGAACTAACTTGGCTTAAAACTTGATTCAGTTAACATAAAAGCTTAGGTAAAAACACTGATTAAAAGAGTAGTGGGAGGTGCAGGAGACTGCAGACCACAGTTTTGTGTGAGGGCAGTTACTTCACGCTGCTCCATGAAATGCTTGGAGCACCTTTGCCTCTTAGCTGATGATGGAAGAACAACAGAGGGAATTTCAGTGTCTCGGGAGGAGATAAAAGCTCTGTTATTCAGTGTCAGTTGCTGATATACTTAAATATACCTACTATGCTTACAGGGTAAAACACAAGGATAATACCAGCCATGCTAAGAAGCATGTTATTTGATCTGTGTGCAGCTTTCCTGTACCTTATCCAAATCAACCCATGGTCCAAACACCAACGCAGTGTCTTCAAGTCAGAATTTCCCAGTCTCCCTTAAAACTTCAGCCGTTTTGCACTGTGGGACAGCAGTAGATTTTACAAGTGGAGCTGCTGTGACAATTAGATTGGAGACTTTTCTCTAGTCTTTCAAAGCTGAAGACATGCTGGGTAGAAACTGGTTGGTGGTCTGTAAATAGTTGAATTTATAAAGAAAGGTTTGCTCCTGTAGAAGAGTTTTCAAGTGCCAGAAAGTATTTTTATGACCTGAACTCTGTTCTGAGCCATTGGCATAAACAGAGAGTTGTGCAGCATGTGCCGGGAACTGTGTGCTTTTATCAAGTTGTTGATAAAGAGATAGGAGCCAAAAGCTGAACTTGTCTGTACTCAACGAGAAGGATGGTTTAGTGGAGGCTAAGAGATGAAAGTAAGCGTTTGTCACTGCAGCCGTGGCCCTAAAGGCTTCAGATGTCACTGTTGTCTCCTGAATGCACATGGAAGTGGCAGTTACCTGATGGTCAGAGGCTTTATAGTCTTGAGGCAAGAGCGCTGTCTAACAATCTGTGAAGCACTAAAGCATGTTAGTGTTGTGAAACTGATGAATGAGCTTTACGTACTGTAATTCAGTTTGTAACTTCTCTCTCTCCCTGACAGCCTCTGCTAAAGAGTCCACCCCAACCGATTCATTTGCACTTGCTGGGAGTTCCAAATTTGGAGTAGCCACTGAGAGCTCCTTTGCTTTCGGGTCTCTCAAGTCAGCAAGTGCTCCAGGAGCTGTAGCAGGAAGTAGCTCCTCAGCAGATGGGACCCTGTCAAACAAACCTGTTGCAACAACGTCGTCTTCTCCCTCTGCAGCCTCTGGCAAGTTGGATGTCCCTCCATCTAAACCAGATCACTTGTTTCAGAGCAATCTAGCTGGGGAAACTCTTGGGAGCTTCTCTGGACTACGAGTTGGTCAAGTAGATGATAATGCTAAGACCACCACTAAAGCACCGTCTACCAGTGTTGCAGGAGCACAGTCGACTAAAGCATCTACAATACCCTCAGGGTTTACTTTTGGTACCCCCTTGTCATTAGGAAAAGCTGGAGAAGCTGCTTCAACGCCAGTGACGTTGGCTGGCACAGCATCCCCGTCCATCAGCACTACTGCCACAAGCAACCTGTTTGGCAATGTCCAGATAACCAGCACAGGGTCTTCTGGGGTATTTAATCTTGGAGGGTCTAGCTGCAACAAACCCACCTTTACATTTGGTATTCAGCAAGCAAACAGTATGAGCACATCCACCTCCACCCCTTCTACTCTCTCTGCTTCAACATCCCTCTCATTTGGAAGTTTCCTGAGTTCATCACAAACTTCTGTCCCTGCTGCAACTTCTAATAAGGGTGCAGGGGATGCCAAATCACCATCGGTGTCAGAAAAGCCATCTGAAAATGAAGCTGTAGCAGCTGGGGCTTCGCCTCCCATAACACAGGCACCACAGCCACAGATCCAGATTCCAGAGTCCACTAAAGAACCCTCTTTACCCCAGGCCACAGCTGGGGACACCATCTCTGGGGGCTCTGGCACCACATCAGCAGCACCCACCCCTGATGCTGTTGTGGCTTCCGCCTCCACAAGTGATTTGAAGGCACCAGTGCCTCCCACCATCTCTGCTTCTGCTGCTCCAGATCAGAATGTCTCGGCGACCACTTCTACAACCAACGTTGCCTCTCCTGCAGAAGCCACAGGTACCTTGTCTGCTACCTCTGATGTTACTACGTGTGTTCAGAGTCCAGTAGTTGGTGCCTCGGTGTTTGCCCCCACATCTGCAGGCTCCTCAGTGTTCTCTCAGCCTCCAAGTTCCAGCTCCTCTGGCTCAGCATTCAGCCAGCCTGCTGGTGATACAACTGCCACTCCTTCCACACCACCTGTTTTTGGACAACTACCAGCAGGTACCACAGCATCCTCTCCATTTGGGCAACTGGCCACCAGTACCTTGTCCACGGCCACCGCTACCACACAGGCTGTCACCTCAGGTTTTGGTACTTCTGCTTTTGGCACAACCACTACTGGGGGCTTTGGTCAGCCAGCCTTTGGACAAGCACCAACCTTTGGGCAACCAGCAAGCAGTTCTTCGGGTGGTTTTACCTTTAGCCAGTCTGGGTTTGGGACAATGCCAGCCTTTGGCCAGCCAGCAGCTTCCACAGCAGCCTCGAGCAGCGGCAATGTCTTTGGAGCAGCCTCTAGCACCAACAGTGCCAGCTCCTTTTCCTTCGGACAGCCCTCTGCCAGCACTGGGGGTGGGCTGTTTGGACAGAGCAGCCCTCCAGTGTTCGGGCAGAACACCGGCTTTGGGCAAGGAGGATCTGTCTTCGGTAGCGCCGCTGTTACTACAACAACATCATCTGCTGGCTTCAGCTTCTGCCAGGCTTCAGGTAAGAGCAAACTGCAGGGAGCTGCAATATCCCAGCGGTGCTGTAACAGCAAGCAGCATATCACCAGGGAAGGTGGGATGGCTTTTAATGCCTTTTTTCCTCCCTCTAGCATTTGATGGTTTTGGGAATTTTGGGTTTTTTTTCAATTAGTAAGAATAGCAGCTGCAGTGTGTGAGGGGGAGGCTGATGTTGGAGATCAAAGAGGCTTTTGCTCTGCTTTGCTATTCATCCATAGGCCTCTGAATGTAGCCTTTTCAATCCAAATTTGCATTTATTTTATACTTACAAGTTAACCTTGACTAATATTGAATTAAGTATTGTCCTGCCTGTTGCACAATAGGCAGGTTGGCTGGTTGCATCACGGTATAAAAGACCTTAAACTAGTATGGTGTTGTAAATTGTTACGCTGAGTAGGAAGAGAGCTCTGAGAGCACAGTCAAGGCAGTGAATCCAGATGAAGCCCTTCCTTCAGTGGGCTGCATTGAGGCCATGCAGTCATGGGTGTCTAGCCAGGTGTAGTCCTCCATCATCATCTAGGGGGGAGCAAAAAAATTACCTGTTCATCCCTCAGAGGGATGGGTTAGCAAGGGAATAATCTGTGAAATCCACTTTTGCATTTGGAAACGTCTCAGAATGAAACCGAGCGGTAACACGAGCATCCGCTGCCTGTCCACAGGGTTCAGCTGAGTACTCGTGCAGAGCAAACCTTCTTTGGCAGCCTCCTTTTGTTCTCCACGGTGCTACAGTACATTGGGTTGTTTTTCCAGAGCTTTGTCTCTGCCATCTTCAGAGAGTTCCCAGGAAAAAGGGAAAACTACATAGTAATAATAGAGACCGTGTATTTCCAAAGAAGAAAAACTAATTAGGCTCATTTAATTAAAGCTGATGGCACTGTAGGCAAACTGCTTGCTCATTTTAACTACAGTAATGGAGAATAGTTAAATGAGGAGAAGTGAACTCTGCTTGAATGTTCCTAATTATAGAAATGCAAGTTTTATTACAAAATGCACATTTAAGTGAACAGGGAAATGGAATGAGGAGTGTTTTTGGGTTTTGGTTTGGGTTTTGTTTTTTTTTGTTGCTGTAATAGAAACATTTCATTATCTATAACGGGAATCTTTAGGTAACAAAGCTCTGCTCCTCCCTACACACAATGCTGCGGTGCCTGTTCATGATTTGCAGCATTATTATAGCAACATTAACAGAAATCCAGTTCTTACACTGTCAGCAATAATCCCACAGGTGAAAAGGCTTTTGTTTTCTCTCTGATCTTAAGTTGGCTGAATAAGAGGATGACTTTCAAATAAACTTTCAGAGGAATTTATTATTTGTGTCTTGACACCTACCTTAAATTTGTCCAGCCTAGTTACATTGGGTAACATCATTTGTTTCCCTGTGTTTTGGCGTGGGAGACCTGTCCTTTCCCTGTCCTGGACTAGTACCACCTCCCCGAAATTTCTTTTCCCCTCCTACTAGTTCTGGTGGTTTATTTTCCTTTCTTTTCTTAGCAGGTTTTGGTTCCAGTAACACAGGTTCTGTATTTGGGCAAGCAGCTAATACTGGAGGCACTGTCTTTGGCCAGGCAAGTATTTATTGTTGTTGTTGTATCAAGGGGCTGTTATGTACAGTGGACATGTTCAGGGTTCCCTTCCTGTTACTGATATATTTCAAAAAATAGTAAAATATCATTTTACATGCTCAGGAGAAAGTGTCCTAGTCTTTACTGGAGATATTTGCTATTGTCATGGGCACCAAAGCAGCATCTGAATAAATATTTTCCAAGGGGTATGGAGAGGCAAATGTTTCACCGCATGAAAGAGAGAGACGTGGTAAGTCACTTGACTCTGTTTGAGGTGGAAAGTGGACAGAATAGGGTAAGTTTCAAAGGCATTGTTCTGTATCATAGACAAGGTTTAAGACAAGACTCAAATAAGATTTCACTGCATTACATGTTGGAAGGTAATTGCTTGCTGCTTCATCAGACCTTTCGCACAACCAGAGGAATAGGCCAGACAGAAAAATCAGCCCTGGGGACATGCACTGCTTTGACTTTGCCTTAAATCCCTTTTTTTGTCCTTTTTTTGTTCTAGCAGCCTTCTTCTTCCAGTGGAGGCTTGTTTGGAAGTGGAAGTTGTGGGAGAAGTGGAGGCTTCTTCAGTGGTTTGGGAGGAAAGCCAAGTCAGGATGCAGCCAATAAGAATCCTTTCAGTTCCTCCAGTGGAGGATTTGGATCTGCAGCTTCCCAGAGTAAGTGAACAAAACAAGAATACAAAATGTGCTGTGATTTCCATCTGCTTTTGTGAGCCCATCTGCTTTTCTGCCATTAGTTGTTTATGAGTAAATTCTGTGTTAACATGAAAAGCTTCTAGGGGGTAATGGAGACAGAGATGTGTAATCCAGAATTTTTCTGCTAGGCTTATGGAAAACAAGTAGAGAAGCCTCTGAAGCAAACAAGCAGATGCAAGAAAAGTGAAAAATGTCTATATTCTGTAGGGAATTCTTGGCCAAATGCTTCTTTGAAACTGAATACTGTAAATTCTTGTCACTGAATTTCTACTTCCAACTTTGTTGGAAGTTAGAAAGCTTTAGTTATTTCTCATCTGCCCTAACACTGTAAAAATTGTTAAGAATCCCATGCTCAAGAGAAAACAGGTTAACAAGTATGTGATGGATAGCAGTGTCTTTAACTTTGTCCGAAGAATGGCTATCTTTATGCAGCACATGTAAGATACTTTATCAGAATTTGCTGTAATACATGGATAAGCTCTCAGTCATTTTTCACATCTAGAAGGAGATAATTTTTTTTCTACTCGTGGATTTCATAAAGAAAAATAACTATGCTTGGTGGCTGGTTTGGGGATGTGGCCTTCTCTGGTAAGGAAGCAGAAGTCTAGAGCTCCTTTTATCAGTTTTCATCCAGGTTTGATAGACAGGGTGAATGTCTCCTATAAACTCTTAGAAGCATTGTGAAAGCTGGGGAGATGAGGGGAATTGTGTGAAAGCCCGCTTTGGGAAGAGGGCTCAGCACTTGTCCTTTCTTTTGCTCCAGTTGTCAGCTAAAAAGCATCATGTGTGTTTTAGCTAAATCAATCTGTGCATGAGGTGCCACACCGGCCCTCCCGCACATCACTTCTTGCCCAGCCAGCCAACCTAGCAAATGGGGGCAGGAAAAGTACTTAAGGATACATTCAAGCTACCTGCAGGTTCCTTTGCAGCAGGGACTTGAAGGAACTATTAGAATTTTTTTCTGGAAGCTATCTGTAAAGGATTACCTGCAAAGGCAAGAATCAATCACTGTCTATCAGCATAAAGATTATTTTTTTTAAATGCCACAGTCAAGTTAAAAGCACATTAGTCTTGAGTTTTCTGGGCTAACAGGTCTTGGTAATACCCTAAAATTTGAGCTGAGGTGCATGTATGCCATCCTCTGCTCCAGCAGTTGGTGTGGAACACAAACTAGCAGGGTCTCGTGCCCTTTGTGTGCAGCTCTTGCAGATCTGCACTCGTTACATGCGTGTGTACGTCACAAAAGCCATTCATAATGATTTCCTAAGTGTTGCTTTTTGTTTACTGAGACTGCCCAGCTTCCTTACTTCATTGCTTTGTGTTTGGCAGAAAGGGAAAGCAGAAGAGGTGGGGTCCAGCAGGTAGAAAGCACAAAGAAGGGGAAGCAGAGTCTAAGATGTAGAAGTAGGGGAACAAAGGAAAGCTGTAGAATTAGCTGCAAGTGGCTAGAAGTAGCACTTCAAGTCTTGAGAGAGCAAATCCATTTATTTTATTACATCTTTAATGATCCTTTGGGATTGATGGTTGAGGGCAGTTCTCTAACCTTGCTAAATTAATCCTCCTTTATTGCTGTGCTGGGTTTTGTGATGAAATAAACCAGATGGTTGACCAGAGAGAAGCTTTGGTTATTTTGTGTCCTGCCAGTAGATGCTAAAACTCTGTGTAGCTTTGTGAAAGAAGAAAACTGGAGTTATTTCTCAGTAAGACTGGAAAGGTTTGGCTCCTGCTTCAAGGTCCTGTCAGATAGCCATGTTAATTAAAACTGGCCATTGCCAGAATAGCTGAGAATATTTAATTTGTGTTGGGCTGATATGTGTGTTGTCACCAGAGGCTGATTCTAGCTGCTGCGATTTCTCACTTGAGGGATCGTCTTTTAGTGACTGCTACACAGGATGCAACTAAACAAATTGTCCATTGCTGTGATTTGCTGGATTGCAGCAGTCAAGGGTTGTTAGTGGTCCCTCTGATCCAGAATGGATCTTGGCAGAACTACAAGGCCCTGTAGGAAAAGAGGAAGGCTTGGCCTCTCTCTGCAGAGTGCTGTTTTCAATGGGGCGTCATTTTGCACTTGAGAGTTGGGGAAGTCAAAGATGTTTCCCTTTCTCCTGCTGCAGTTAATGAAGTGTAATGTAGAATATTGTCTGTTTTGAGCTTCACCGGCATTTTTCATCTCCCCAGATTCTTCTAGCTTATTTGGAAACAGCGGAGCAAAGACTTTTGGCTTTGGCAGCTCATCCTTTGGAGAGCAGAAGCCTACAGGCACTTTCAGCTCTGGTGGTGGAAGCGTGGCATCTCAAGGCTTTGGGTTCTCCAGTTCAAACAAAGCAGGTACTTTGTCAATCCACCCGCTGTGAACACCCACGTTTATCCGTGAGATGTTTGTGTAGAGCGTTCTACCGTTCAGATGCTACAGCCTGGACTCAGTACAGGAGTTGTCTCTGAACAAGAAATAAGAAATGGCTTAGTGAATGGAACTTTAGCTGGTGGATTCAAGGCAGAGAGTTACAATCTCTCGTGTAGAAAAGAATCCAGCAAAATATATTTTCAGGTATTCATTCCAGAAATTCCCATTGCAGTTTAAGAGCAGAGAGCTGTGTGAATTAGTTCTGGTCTTATGCACTGTACAGTGAACAGTACAGAATATGGAACTGAATAAATTTGTCCTACTTTAGATGCTTCCTTGGAATATTATCTTCCAAACTTCACTCTGGGTTTTGAAACCCTTTTTGTCCCCATTTCTTCATGTCAATGAATGCACAGCTGTCTACAGCAGGAAAGCTTCCTTATAGAATTTGTATTGGACACGCTTCAGGTCCTTCTTTTGAAATCAGTCTGACCTGTCCCCATACTTTCTTCTGTCATTGAACTGTTGAATTAATTGAAGCAAATATTGGCAATTTCACAAAGCCTCTTCTCTTTTTACCGTCTTCTACCCAAAGAAAGAGACACGAAAGTAGTGGGGACTGTGGTGTGTTCATTAGAACTGAATTGCAAATTGTTCATTTTGTTAATTACCAGGCAAAAGAGAGGCCCAAAGGGTCAGGCAGAGCAAAGCCTTTCTCCTCTATCCTCAGGTGGTCCATGCAGTGGACACTGATGAAGATAAGTGTTCTGCTACAAGCATGTCCATTGAAGCTTCATCACTGGGGGATGTAGGGGTGGCTTGGTTGTTGTGAAGTTGTCTTGAGACGCAGTGCTCAAGAACCCCCTTTGGAGAAGCCATGCTTTGAGAGGAAGCGCGCTCTGCTTTGGCAGGAGCTGTGCTCTCCTGCTAGCGAAGTGGCTGAGAGGATGATGATGATGCCAGATCCCACAGCCATTTGTGAGGTGTCTCTCAAGTATTGCATTGCACTTGCTACTGGACTGTTTCTTGGCTCAGGCACACCTCCCATCGGTTATGTTTGGCAAGAGGAGAAGGGCATCACTGAAGGAAGATCTTTCATTCACCCAGTGACTCCTTCCTTGCTTTTCATTATTTTGATTTCAAATTTCTTCCCAAGATAGGATTTTCAAGAGGTTTCTGCAGAAGGCACATCCGCTCACACAGAGCCCCTCAGATCCTTCCCTCCTCCAGTTACATTTGCTAACTGTTGACATGACTGGTGTGTCTTCCTCTCCCAACCGCAGCAGAATGCGTTACTTGATTTGAATCCCGCTTTGTCCCAGTTTAACCATTAAAAATGACCTCACCACAAGTGTACACTGAGCAAAGCTTCAGCCCCTGTGCTAAACAATTGTAACTTCTTAGGGACAGAGGTAACAAGGTATCTGATCTGGGTTTAAATAATTCAGGCCTAGCACTTAATTTTTCCAGACCTTTTGTGTTTACAGCCAAACGGTGTCCATTACCTCGGCATGGGCTGGAATTTCACCCAGGGTATTAAAATGTGTCCTGGTATCCCATCCTCATCCCTTAGCAAACAAAAGAGCAGGTGTCCTTCACGTTCCACAGTGTCAATTAGGAACAGGCCAATAATATCAGCAGATGAACATAGAATAAAATAATCTGGGTAGACATCCACTTGGAGCTGCAGAAGGCAGCTAAGCTCTGAACAGAAATTGCTAAGGCAGAGTTCAGTTCTTGATTCCCTGCAGGAGTCGTGCACTTCCACTGACCTGGCATTAATCATTGCATCTTAGTTTCCACCGCTTAAACCAGGCTTAGTTAATACCCTACCTCCAGAATCTTCGCATCACTGGAGCCCCTAAAAATCAAGCTTGCTCCCTACTCTCTTATCTGAAGAGACCACAGAGACTTGCCCACTGCACTGTGGAGTTCTTCCAGTTTAAGCCCTTGCACGCATGAAGTTCTGTCCACGGGACACTTGTACGTCCTTCCAGAGCTTTAGATGAGAAAGAAGCCAGGGCAAAACCAAACCACAGCAGCGAATGTTCGCAAAGCCAACCTGTACAGGAGGCTTCTCCTTCTGCCTTGGCAGCTCCTGTGGGTAGGAACTTATTTAAATGGTGATGAGCAAAGATTTAGTTTAAAACTGACTACCTCAGCTAAGCTTTTTTTCTTGTAAGGAGTGCTTCTTTTATGGTGAAGGATGGATATGTTTGGGTTTATTTTTTTTTTAAATAAAAGCATCAGTTTAGCACCTGCTGTGTATGTATTTTCTCTATAACCTGGTTACTGTGCTCACTTGCTATCTCACTGTTAAGAAATCCATCTTTTTTATGTAAAACAAGTAGAGATTCCTTCACAGTGTGCAAGCCTGTACGATATATTGCCACCTTCTACTACAACATGAGGTTGATCTTGTGCTCAAACATTCTAGAGACCCAGAAGGTGGTTTTCTTCTGGATAGCCCCTTAATAGGGTTTTTGCATGCATTCAGGCACTGTACCCATGGCACCTGCAAGAAAACTCCCTCAGTTTGAAGCTTTCTGGCAGTTAATGTTATAAAGATGAGATGAACATCCCCCTTATGGAGATTGTCTACTTGGAAATCTTGTTTTTTCTTTCTGCATTATTGTTTACGTGATGTTCTTGTCCCTTTTTTTGCCTCTGTTTTGCTCAGGTGGCTTCGGTGCTGCTCCAGTGTTTGGCAGCCCTCCCACTTTCGGGGGATCCCCTGGGTTCGGAGGGGTGCCAGCATTCGGTTCAGCCCCAACCTTTTCAAGCCCTCTGGGCTCAACGGGAGGCAAAGTGTTCGGCGAGGGTACGGCAGCAGCCAGCACTGGAGGATTTGGGTAAGCCAACCAGGGTCCAGGGTTTGGGAAAACAGTGTTCTTGCCTGACAAAAACGTGTACTTTCTTACCTCTGCATTAGCATAAAGAATATATTCTGCAATTAATTGCTGAGCTCTAAGTGTCCTTGGTTTAGCTGGTGGTTTGTTTTTGGGGTTTTCTTTTTGTTTGCTTGTTTGTTTTGTTTATTTTTTTTTTTCAAAGGCATAAAACGAAGACTTAGCCAAAGGAAATAATGTATACTGTCTCATTTTAGTGCTGAAACTACTATGTTGAATCTTCAGCTTTAGAGATTGGTGGGGGAAGGGAGTGTGAGTCATCTTGCAAGTGTCTGAGGAAATGCAGGAGTATTTTCTGTGTGCACATTTACGAGTGCAAACCTAGGCCTACAAACTATGCCTAGCAAAGAAAAGAATAAATATCATTATCTGTGACTCTGTGTGGGCACCTTATCCACTAGTGAGATTTGGGCTAAAGATTCTAATGAGAATTCAGTCTGTTTCCTCACCTTTGAGGGGTGGGATAGAGCCCTTGTAACTGCCTGTTCTCCCAGAGCAATTCCTGTTTATCCCACACTGATTGTTTTTACCTGGTTCTTTATCCCATAAACCTGTGCTGGGCACCAGAGCAGCCAGCACCTTGTTTTGTTCAGCAAATACAGAACTTCAAACCTTCCAAAGCAGGTTCTGCCATAGGCAGCAAATGCACTTCTACAGCAGTGTGCTACCAGCAGGCGACTCTCCTTCACGCCTTGCAATTGTATCCAGACTGAACAGACCCAGCTGAAAAAAAAGAAAAATTTCCATTGAAAAGAGGAATCTTCTTGTTTGGAGTATTTCACAATCGTTTGCCTTTAGTTTCAGGAGGAACTGCCTTTATGTAAGGCACACTAAGCCATCTAGAAGTTGTTAATTCCCAATGAATTTAGACAGATCCCCATCTGCCAGGGCACCCCTGAGCTGCAGGAGGCTTCAGCTGGGTGCTTCTGCTATGTCCTCAACCCTGGTGCAACACGGTGGAGAGTCCCTTTGGAAAGGGGAAGAATAGAGGCAGTTTGTTTAAATCTCCACAAAGAAGGATGTGCTTGTAGGAACACCTTAGCTTCAGCTCGACTGATGTTTTCTTCAGTTTCAACTTCCAGCCGTTGTGCTGCAGGATTTTGTAGCGAGACTGGATGTGCTCAGTGACAATGTTGGGAGCTTAAAGATAAAATAGGATCGGAACGAGCAGCGCGGTGATGCAAACAGAGGTCTTGCATAAGCACTCTGCAGACTCAAAGATAATTCAGTGCAAAACTTGGGGGAAGTTGTGAAAATTTCTTCCCTATTAGAAAAGTGCAGACTCAATCTGATGTTTTTCAGAGTTGCCTGAAGAATTTGACTTTGGTTTTAAAAACTTTTATTAAAGAGTGTGCAAAATTCCCAGGCAGCTTTACAAAACTCCAAATTTTGAGCAGTAGTTTAATTCTGCAGTATGTAGTCGTGCCTGTGCAGGACTTCCTTTCTGCCTTTCTTTTGAAGTGAAACTTTAAAAATCCCCAATCCAGAGAAGTTACCCACCAGTATATTGTGTGGTGTTAGCTCCCAGTTCCTGAGAACACCCTGCTCGCTTAAATACACGCGAGGTATTGCTGCTTCAATTCTGAAAAATCTGCATCACTTGATAAATGACTTGGGTGTCAAAAATAGAAACGACCACTTCTTCAAAGTCTGCAGTTCTGACTGTGAGCAGATCATGTTTTGCTTTCATAAACTGAAGTGCCTCTCAATTCTGTTTTGCATATAGGAGCTTTACAAAAGACCTGAAAATCTGGGCAAGATAGATTTGATTGAATTGTTATCAGGCAATGGCTGTATCTCGTGTCTTCTAGATGTTAAAAAATATGTATTTGTCCATAGTTTAAACCATTTCTCTACTCATACATGCTTAGCCTTCTTCAACAGGCATGTTGTTCTAGCTGCAGCCAAGCTAAGCAGTTTGAACCACAAGTTTCCTTGTCACTATTTTCATCTCCTCTTCCTTTTGCTGGGTAGACATGATCAGTGTGTTTAGTGGCATAGCCCTGAGGAGATGGAGCCCTGTAAAAACCTCTTCTACGACACATCACCCCATCTTGCTCCTTTTTAAAAAGAACCACAAAACCTGTTCTGCCCTTCCTGAAGAAAACACATTTGTGGTTCTGAAATGAAGTTGTCTGCAAGGTACATGGGTCAAGAGCCAAAGCAGAGGCACAGGAGATGGGGCCAAAGATGCAGAGGCACTGAACTGCCCATGGCATCTAATGCTGTGTGTGGATACAGTGTGTGTGCTTGACATGTCTGGGACGGGAGAGGTGATGTCCTTTACCAGATGAATTGCTTGTCACACTGCTACAAGGGTTGTCTTTTCTCTGCAGAGATACGTTTTGATGTGGGTGGGGGTTTTTTACTTTTTTTTTAAGTCTACTGGATCTGGATGGATGGATGGAGAGGTGGGTTAACGTGCTGTCAGTTTGTATTTTAAGTCAGAAATGACAGGAGCTCATGTGAGGCATGCTGTTTGACTTGACCAACTGTCTGCACAGGTGCTGGGTTAGTACAGGTAGCATTGTGCACTGGCAGAGCTTGTAATTTGAAAGTTTTGTCTGTGTTTTGTCCAGGTTAAGCTAGAGAATCTTGAAGCTCTTTTTTTGAGTGCAGCTCTTGCATATCATGGTCTCGTTTACTGTGTCATGCCAATAGCTCTGCAATGCCTGGCTGGACAGAGTGGGTGGAGAAAGGAGATCAATTTCCATATAGAAATGTATTTCTTATTTCAATCCCTAAAAGCAATTAGGGAAGCAATCCAGAGGTGGGGACAAGTGCCAGGCAGGCACACATCTTTAGGAAAGGCCAGGAGCCATGTGTGGTTCAAAATGGGCTGGGAAGAGAAAGGACTTGAGACATCCACGGATGGTTTACACAGGCAGTGGGTAAGGGGCCATCTGGAATTTGGGAGTCTGAGTTTTGTCTCTGGGCTCTGCTTTGTTCTGTGGCCACGAGCAGCTCATCCCACCTTGGTGCATGCTGCCCTGTTTCTGAAATGAAACAATGCTGTACTTCTGAGCTGAAAGGGTGAATTAATATCTTCCCTTTGGTGGCTGGAGTTGGTATTTCCAAGCATCTGAAAACATAGTCTGTAAGCATGAACAGATTTGCCTTTCTACCTGGTGTTCATGGAGGAAGCTGAGCAGAGGTTTGTATGTACAATCTTCTTTCCCAAACCACAGAATCCGTTTCCAGAATGAATTATAATTATTCCTATCAGATGGTCTCACTCTTTTGATGTATCCTCATTTAAGGAGTGCACTGTCATCACAGTGGGTGTGGGGACAAACTTCCAGTGTGAGAGGATGCTTTCAGACACAGATTTTCCCTTTAAACTGCAGGTTTGGTGGTACCAGTAACAACACGGCATCGTTTGGCACGCTAGCAAATCAAAATACCCCGACGTTTGGATCGCTCTCACAACAGGGCACTGGTTTTGGCACACAGAGCAGTGGATTCTCGGCTTTTGGGACAGGTGGAGGAGGTAGGAGAAGCTAAAATACAATTAACCTAACAGGGTGTGACTCCAGCTCCCTGTCAAAAATATGCCTGGTCCTGGTCCTGCTCTAGGGAAAGCGAAGTGTCCTGGAGAACTGAGGTGCAGGGTGGGGTGTAGCATCTTCTCAGACTTTATCTCCTAATTCCATCACCCATTTACTCTGTGCTGTGTCATAAGTCACTCTTCTTCCACACAACTCATCAGATTATAGCTTTCTACCCCTTTTTGTGGAGTTGTTCTTTCTTCTCAAAGGAAAATGATGAGGAATAATGACTATCTCTTCAGTATCATATGCATGGGTGTCTGTATTTAAGTAATTAACCTCAAAAGAATCTGCACTGCAAAATTGAGCTGGAACCCCCATAGCCACACTTGTATCTGCTGTAACTCAGTGAAGCTGCAGTGATGACTCGGGGCTGAGAACAGAGAGGACACAGTCACTGGTGGTCTGCTTGTCACGACCACTTTGCATTAAGCCCAAACTCCATCTTCAGAAAGCAGCTCTCTGTTGAGAGGTGAATAAGCCAGGCACATTGTGTGCTGCTAATGAATGGGCCTAGGTGATTAGCAGTGAAAGCAAAGCCCTCTCAGGAACCCAGGCAAGTCACTTTCCTTCTAGATGGAGATTTGACTTTCATTGTTTGCCCATCGCTCTTTCCCTGGCCTAAGGCAGGAAAGAAATGGTTTTCAGTCTTTGTGTGGGAGGGTACTTCTACAAATCTTATGCATTCATTTCACCTTTTAACAATTCTTTTTCTAATCTTGCATTTCTTTCAGGGTTTGGTTTTGGATCTTCTAACACGTAAGTACCATTTTTGTGTCTAACTCTTCATTAAAAATACAAATGGAAGAGTTGAATGGTTTACAAGAAAAGCTTTGAAAGTAGGAACAGCATACTAGTTCTGATTTCCTTTTTAGTGGCACTGCACAGAGCTCCAAGTCCAGGCTCTGAGTGTGTGCTCCCAGTGAGGTTAATCTTGCCTATGAGAGAATTTTCAGTTTTAGTTTGTGTTCTTTCTCCACCTCTCAGGCACACAGTGTGTGTGCTCAAGCTGTGTGTGTGAACCTTAGTATCTACTCCATTTATCAGGCTGAAACAAGGAATGAAATAAATGGGGACTTTTCTGCCTGAATTGAGAGGATGATTTACAGTTAAAGAAGGGGACTGAGCCAAGGTGAACTCTGTCACCTGCTCTGCCACTGGCTTGCTGAGTTACTTTTAGCAAGTTTCTTAACTTCTGTTTCCCAGTCAAGTAGAGAGAGGTTGTACCCTTCCAGAGGGCAGGCTTTAGAATAAACCCAGTCCTGTCTGGTTAGTATGTGTTGATGCAGCCTCAGGTGAGAGCTGATGGAAATACCAATGTGTTCTCCTAATAAGCTGCTGATCCAAGGGAGACTGGAAGTTTGTTTGAGAGATCTGCTGAATTAATACTGCCTGAGGGAGGCTCTAGCACTCATTGCTGTGTTGGTGTTTTGTTTTTTCTTCTCCACAGATCTTCCTCTGGATTCAGTGCATGGAGAAGCTAGGAACATCCTGAACTCTCCCTTAGAACTGTGCTGTAGCTTCTGCATTCATGAGTCACCTACATGAACAATATCCAAACAGTTTTTCTTTTAAATATGAGTTCTCAGACTTTTTGTTTTTATAAGAAAAATATTTTGCTTATTTTTATGCAACACTTATTTCCACTCCATATTAAACTATTTTATCCACCTTGATGTTATTTGTATTGGAAGGGTTTATCTTCCTACATCTAGAAGAAATAGAGGTCTGTTGTTATTACTGGTCCTGTACTGGACTTAGCTTTCTGTTGTTCACCCCTTGCCTAGACAAGGGAGTAGCTCAAGTTGGTACCTGATATAAACCAGCACATTTTTCATTGAAGAGAATGACTGATTATCCTTGGCTCTTAAGAAGGGGCTGAAGTTTGCTCTGCTAATTTAAGTATAGGATGGGGCACATGCTTATCTTACTGAAGTGCTAAAACTGAGTCATGTGTGAGCCAGAGGCTTAGCGGAGAAATAGGAAATTATCTGAGAAGAAACTGGCAGCGTGCAGAACACGTTCCCATGGCAGTAGCATTCAGCAAAGAGGTGGGAA
The DNA here is from genome assembly GCA_027560015.1 of Chloroceryle amazona. Taxonomy (NCBI): domain Eukaryota; kingdom Metazoa; phylum Chordata; class Aves; order Coraciiformes; family Cerylidae; genus Chloroceryle; species Chloroceryle amazona. The sequence goes on along the minus strand of JANHFX010001444.1, from coordinate 16,770 downwards.
GTAAAAGCTCTCCTATTTTTACCTTTCTGTAAAATTTACAGAACTCAGAAAATGGAACTCAGGTTATAGGGAAAACTTTTGGCCCATAAATTAGAAGCGTCACCTCCATCCAGAGGCATTAGTGATTTGACAGCCTGTGGCTTGGGCTGTTGGATTCTACTGTCAGCTGTATTTTTTTCCTAACATGTTTGAGATTGTGCTTTTTCCCTGTAGTTCTTTGCTTTAGTCAATATCATTTGTGAGATTCTCAAATGTTTATACTTGAACATACCCAGCAAGTGTTTTAAGGAATGCCTGGAAGGTGTTCTGGACAGACACTTTTTGTATTGGATGCATCTGACCTCCGTGGAACCTCTCAATGATGTCATGGGTTTTTGTTGCTCTGTGAAAAATGCGTTTGGAAGAACAGTTTATGTATGAGTTGAATACATGCAGATTGGATGGGGTTATCTTGTTGGTCCTATTGGGACATGTTGGGGTGTTTTTGCTTTTTCTATTTTCAGCAGAAACATTCTAATGTTTCTTTTTGGATTTGTGTTTTGTTTTCTTCCTCTTTTTTTTTTTTATACCAAACAACATAATGACGAGTGTCATTTTGTGATTTGGTGGCCATTGGCCACTGGTTGGAATTGTAAATAATTGATAATTGTTTGTTTTCATGTCCAGTGTTATAAACTAAATACTTATCTCTACCAGCAGTTCCTGAAGAAATTTCTGTCCTTGTTGGGGGAAGTGTCCTTCCTACTCTGCACCCAGAATGACGTTCGGTAGGTTCCCTTTTAAAAGGAAGACCCCAAAATACAGGCAATAGAGTGTACAAGGAGGGCTTATTTTAGATCTGGGGGAGGCTCTGAGGGGTTCACATGCAGCCCCTGGCACACCATGTGTCCTGCCAGAGACAGCAGCACCCTTGCCGGGGCTTGGTTTGCGATCTCCCTGCCCCGCGAGTGCGAGCGATCCTGGGACCGCAGCACTGGCACGGAGGGGAACATTTGCTGATGTTCAGAGGTGGAAGAGAAAGCTGAAGCTGGATCGAAGTGCGTGCAGCCAGTATGTTCACCTTGACTCCACAACATTACTTGAGGCCTAGAGGTGTTACTGCTGTTCTGCTTTCCTTCCTCTTTATAAATAGCAGCTGGCCCAAACCATTGACCTTAAATTCTTTGCATTAATCTGCCCTGGCTGTGGCATGCGACACCTCCTTGCGAGGCCCTATCAGCTGTGCTCCCCTAGATAGCCAATAAACCTCTTGCTATGGAGAAGATTGGCTTGGTAAGAATGTGATGTTGGCATGCTGAGCCATTTCAAGTTGCTTTTTTGGAACAATGGGAGCAGTTGGGGGTTGTCCCCGCTGTACTGCTCGGTACCAGTTTAACTCCTTTACCCTCTGCCAGTGAAGGGCCATTAGACTTCCTTCGGATCCTGACTGAACACGCCTTTTCTTGCCATCTTTCCAAAAGCATGGCTTGAAACAACCCAACCCCCTGAACTATCCGCCCTTGGGAAGCGGGCGCTGCTCCTGGTTTCCATAGTAGCTGCTGGAGGAGCTGAGCAGTGTGGAGAGGCTGATCGTGACCACAAACCTCCAGGAATATGCACAAAATGCAGCAAAGTCGACTTTGAAAAAATCTGCATTTTTATTAGATGACTCAGGGACTTGGCAAGGGCGGGTGGCGCTCGGCTGGTGGCTGCCAGAAGCTGTTACAGTCTGTCATCTGCATTAGGTGGCCTGTGATCTCGTGGCCTCTGGCCAGTTTTTTGTGGACAGATGTCCACCAAAGAATCAAACTATAACACGGAGAGGCTCCTGTCTTGGCAGACCTGGTAAGGAAGCCAATGCCTGGGCTTGGAGCCCTCGCTTCAGTGTTGTCCACACTGGTTAATCCTCAAACAACTCATTACAACTGTTCCACAACTACTCTGAAGGAACTTCTGTCTATGCTGACATCAGGGTTGTACCTTTTTCTTTTTTCCTGCCCTGCCATTTCAGTATGAGAAGAAATCATCCAAGGCTTTTATCAAAGGTGGATTCTTAATTATTTCCAAGAAAAGAGGATGCTTAGTTTTTCCTCTCCTGAGACTGTGCTGTGGCCTCGAGGTGGTGGAAAGCCAAGAGCTGGGGTTGCTCTGCTGTGGCAGAGCACTGATGGTGCTGTGACAGAGTTGGTGGGCAGAGGGGACCCTGAGGCAGACAGAGGATCTCCCCAAACCCACGCAGAGACCAGACCAAGGCTTTGTGCTTCCTCAAAAGCTACACGAGCAACAGCCAAGTGCCTTTTTCTGGAAAAGGAGCAAAGTGTAGCTTAGTCACAAAGCACAGAAAGAAAGTTGAACTGTTTCTTCCGGTGGCAGGGTTGTGCGTGTGTGGTGAACCTTGGGGATGAGCAGGATCCCTGTGAGGGAGAATGGAGGTCAGAAAAATGCTGCTGAACATCTCAGCCCCTTGCTCCAGCTGCTGGGAGCAGCAAGCGAGGCAGGGGCGAGGAGAAGGCAGGGGGTGTGGTACCCCCTCTCCCCCCACCTTGCCCAGAACCCAGGGGCATGGTCTTGGCCAGCACCAGTCTGTCCCTTGCCAGTCGTCCTGTGTGGAGCTGCCTCTCGTCGCCCTGTCAGCCCTTGTAGGTGTCCCTGCCGACGCAGGCCTGGAGCCTCCGTGGACATTTTATTTATCCCTTTTTGTTATCCCGTGTCCTGCCCTTGTGCATTGCTTTCAGCACTGCTTGCGAGGAAAAATAATCCTGTGTGAGCCTTTGGCATGAGCGTGACTTAAGTTCCGAGGGAGTTTTTGTTCCTAGATTAATGTCGTGTTGAGCCCCAGGGGCTGGGAAGAGGCAGCTGCAGCTCTAAGGATGAGCAGCCCTCACTCAACAGCAAGATGAGCCCCATCCTTCCTCCTCCTCACAGCAGCAGTGAGGCCCCAGGGTCTTGCAGCCATCGAGAAAGGACCAACTCTTCCTCACCAAGGGATGAGCTTGGAAGACTCCCCACCTCCCTAGGCTCCTGTCTTGGCTCCCTGAGGGCCCATTCGGCACATTCCTCTTCTCCCACCATCCCCACCTCCTTTTCCTGCAACTTTCAGTAGGTCCCAAAGCTCCTCTGCAAACGTGTCTCTGGCTCCTGCTGCAGAGCCGGGACTTCTCCGTTCACGCCTTTATCGTAGAGAGGCACACTCTGTGCTGCCAGTGCCCCTATCTCAGCTCCTACCGCTCCCTGTGCACCAGATACGACTGGAGCCACATGTTGCCAGCCAGCGCCTTGCTTGGACGAGCTGGGGGGGCTGGCCCCGTTCCCAGGCACACGCAGCCACGGGCCACGCTCTGGCCGCAGGCTCCAGTCCTTCCTCGCCACGGCCTCCTCTTCCAGTGATGGAAGAGACCCCCACCATCCCTCTGACCCCACCACCTTACTCCACCCTCTGGCAGAGCAGGGTGCTGGAGTCGGTGCTCCTTGCAGAGCGTTTGAGCTCTGTTAGCGTTTCGTGCCTGCAGCACATGACATGGTATTTTAATTAATTTTTTTAATAGATGCTTCAAGGCTATTTAGTGCATTGCTAAAAATATTTTGCTTTAAAACCTGAAAACATGAAGGAAGGAGTGTTTGCAGCTGCTGCACATGAACAGCTTAACAAGATGCGAGACAGAAGAACTTGGGAACAAAACCTGATTGGCAGCAGCAGAGGGAAGTTCCCACTAAAAGTTTGGAGTGAGTGACGCTGGAGGCCAGAGGGTATTTCTTCAAACACAGGAACTGTTGCCTCAGTCTGCTTAAAACTGAGGTTAGAAAAAGATGAAGCCAAGCAACAGAACCTCTAAAAAGGTGATGTTTGATTTGTAGCCTCAGTATTCACAAATGCACTGCCATCAAGGATGGATGTTGGTGTTGCCTGAAGCACCACAACTGGGGTCCTCCCTCAGCCAGGCTCTGCTGGGTTCAGCAGCCAAAATCCTCTTGACCCTTCTCAGGGGGTTCCAGTGTCCCTGTGCACACAGTAAGCGACCGGGCACTTTTCTCTTTTTCAGGATGTCACCCAAAACAGCTGTGAGTTGGCTGCTGTCCCCTCTCCACCCCTCCTCCAAAACTAGCACGTCTAAATTTCACCTGCTATCAGCAGATGAGGCTGGAGTGTTTCCACTGTGGAAAGGAATCCCACTCAGAACCTCTTCTCTCAGGCTCCATCCTTGTGCCTTCCTTTCCTCAACCTGTGACTTCCCATGGGTTTCATTCTTCCCCTTCTTCCGCACTTGGGTTTGTGTCACTGGTACGTGCTGGAGGAGCTTCTCCAGCACACTGTGGCTGTCTGTGTTTTACGTGGGCGCACACCTCGGGGGGTTGTGGATGATGGTGCCAGGTCCTGGCCACAGTGCCAAGGGCTCTCGAGCTGCAAACGTGGGCTGCAACCTTTAAGGGGCTTAACGGGCTTGTAACAGGCTCCTGTTTGGTCCAGGCAGGAGCTGAGAAGATGCAGCGAAGGGGAGACATCGGTGTGAGGTGGACCTTGTTGAGGGGTGCTCCACAGGTAAGGGTCCAGCTGCTGTGCTCATGGCACATGCTGGGAAAGCCCCAAGCAGGACACAGCTCCACCAGCCCAACTGGGCAGGAGGGTCCTGGGGTCTGATGCAGCAGCATGAACTTGGAGCAGACCGAGCAGATCCCTCCTCTGCTGCTTTCTGGAGAAGCCTTGATGTGTCTGCAGGCTGGATCAGAGAGCAGAAAAACTACTGAAGGAACAAAAAAAAAGAGAAAGCTGTGTCTCCTTGGGGCACAGCCGTGGGAGGTGAGCCTGTGGTGGAATCAGCCCACGGCAGAAGGAACTGCAGCACAGACCTGGAAGGTGCCAGGGTTGGGCCCTGCAGCTAATGGGTTAGAGGGAGCTGCGCTGCCTGCTTGACCAGGCACCCCCCTGCTCACCAAAAAGCAATTTTAGCAGTTTACTGGAAAACAAGCAGAACCTCAATGTGACAAATGTGGAGAAAATCCTGAACTGAGCAGAGCGGTATCTGCGAACCAGCCGTGTCCTGCCACAGCCATTAACCTCTCATGTGCCCGGGTCTGGCAGGGCAGGGCTGCTCTCTGGCCAGGGCACTGGGGCCCAGCTGAGCAGCTGCCTCTCTCCAGATGTGCTGTTTACAGTAAAGATCTGACCAGGCTTTTACTAAATAAGCAAATGGTGTCAGGAAACAGAACTGTGCAGAAGTTCAGCTGCTGCCTGTGCCAACCGGCTCGGCTCTGTCCTGCCATCAGAAGATGCACAGCAGCCTGGTGATGAAAAATGCAGGATGTCAGCTGGTATTTTTAACTAGAAACCTCCATCCTCTATCTGATGCAGGTGAAAGGGAGAGAAAAGGCATCAAGGCAAATAGGGGTGTTATCATCGCCTTGAAAAGTGAGTGCAGAGGTGCCCTTTGTTCAAAACAGCCGGCGCCCGAACGACTCCAGGCAGACGTGTTTGAAAATTTCACTTTATTTCTCTGTCTGTTATAAAAGCAGGGTTTTGTTTTGTACATCTCTGTTAAGTGTCCAGACTCGGTACATCTTGGTTTTGTTTTCACAGTATCTCTGCAAGCCCAAGGACGATTCTTATTGCTGCGCCGGGACCCAGGGCAGGAGGGACGGGGGTGTCAAGGCTCGGGCAGCCCTCACCTCACCCCCCTGCTGCTGGACCCAGCCTCGCTCCCCACCACGCTGGCTCAGCAGGTTGAACACTCCCCCACACCCTCAACTCCGCTTAATTATCTTTATTGACTTTCAGAGGAGCTGCCCCTCCATCGCCACGCTCATCTTGGCATCAAGGGTAGGAAACGAGAACCAAGCGGTCCATGTGTGTTGGCCCAGCTCGACAGTGTCACCCTGCCCCCTGGCTTCCCACCCTGGACCACTAAGGATTCTGACAGGGATGCTCAGGCCACGCTCTCAGCTCCTGTGGTGACTTGGGGCCATAAGAGCTGAGCATCACCGAAGGGGGAGGTGAGGCAGAGCCAAGCTCACGTACATCAGTATCCCACACCAGTGCCCCAGCACCTTCCCAGCGTATGCTTTGTGCACTCCTGCTTCTGTGTAACCTGCCAGAGGAGGAGCTTTATTTACCTTGGCTTGTTTACCACCTTACTGGGTGCAAGATGCCCCAGTTCCCCAGACATTTAAGTCCCCATTGGGGTGCTGCCTATCCCCGTTCTAACCCTATGGCCATTATCAATAGTGACACCTATAGCACCTGCTCCTTCCAGCCACCGTTCCTTTTAGGAGTCGATCTGCCCCCGTCAGTTTTGTAACGAAGCAGCACTGGAAAAACATCACTTTTAATGGCAACGTGTGGAATCTCAGAAGAGGCAGCATCGCTTTTCTACGCCGTTGTCTGGTGATGCGAATGGAAGTGGAGGGGCACGTTTCAACCTAGGCACGGGATAAAGGCATTCTTTGGGAAGGGAGAAGTCCATGCAAAGCCGACCCCAACGTGACATTTGAATTTTGTATTTACTGCTTAGCTGGGTCTGTTCAGTGCAACAGGACAAATTAGCCAGGAGGTTACTATCGAATTGCATGGATGCATCCAGTCCGCCAGGTAGAGGGAGTAGGAGGAATCTGATTTACTTAATGCACTGGGAGACTAAGTCCAACACAAAGCTAAGTGGAAAAGGACGTAGGTGTTCCCTGAATGTGGTTTTTGGTGACTGAGAAGAAATCTTTCCTTGGAATTCCTTCGTGCAGCTAATTAAGACAACTGGGTCCCATTTCTTCGACCCATGCTGACATCAGTGAGAACTCTAAGTACTCAGCACCTGGAGACAAAGTAAATACCAGACAAAAATACCCCTTCTGCTCCCACCCGCCGGACTGCCCAGAAGTGCAGGAGCTGAGGGACGTGCAGGCGTCATCAGCTATTCACCCACAGCTCACAGTTTGTCCTCTTCTGCATGTATTGCCTAGGAGAAAATACAGACAAGTCCCAAAGGGCTGTGCCAGTAGAGCTGGAGTTAGGATCTGAAGCCATGTAAGAAAATGGAGTTTAATACAGAGAGTGACTGTGCCAGTCAAAGTCTCCCCAGCTTCACCCTCTGTAGTCCCAAAGCCTAGATTTAGGCGACCTTTGGCTCGTGGATTTGGGTTTGATCCAGTCAGTTTGTTTGCAAGCTGCTTGTAATGCTGGATTTCCCACCTCAGAGATCTGCCCGCTGGAGAGAGCAGCTCCGTGGCTGAGCATCTCTGAACAGTGGTGCGTGGAGGAGGGTGGGCTCCCCTGGGAGTGGGGGCACAGTTGCAGGGACCCGGGATCCTTAAGTTTGCTGGTTTGAGACTGTCATGGTGGGGGGCATATCTCCTGGGCTTGCTTTCCCCGGGCAGGTGGTGATGTTGAACCTGTTGCAGAAGTAGATGGCGTGGCTTTAGAGAAGTGAGGAAGGAGAATTTCTTGCTGGTAACATCCTGTGTGGAAGATGAAGGTGGCAATAGCAGCTAATTGGTGCCTCTCCAAGGGGAGAGCCTTTTGAGCAGCGTGTGTGGTTCTGAGACCTGTTCAGACCAGCTCAGCAGGGCCAGGCTTGTAGTTGGCATGCTGAGCTCTCTTCAGTCCTAGCTCTTGAGGCAGATTGTTAATAAGAGGAAGAAATGTTATCTAGGGGAAGGAGCTGCAGAGGGAAGAAGCGATCTGCCTCGGGCCACGTGCTGGAGCAAGAGAGCAGATCCCCTGCTCCCCCTCCAGGGCCCTGTCCTCTAGATGCCACCTCTACAGCAGAACTTCCTCCCATTCAAATGGCTCCTTGGTGCGAGCATCTGGTTATCTCTGGAGCCATCTGGACAAGGCCTTTATCAAAACCTACAGGTTCCACCTCCTGCTCCAAGTGCACCTTACTGGAGATCTACACCTAAGACTCGGGTGTTGCTCTGCCTGCACCTTCTCATGCGTTACGCTCTGCTACATGGATGTTTGTGCCATAACCAGACAGGCACAGGATCACCCGTGGTCCTGTCTGTATCCCATTCCTGACCATTGTGTAGATCACAAGGTCATTTGGAAGAAAATTATCTACTAACCCCAAAGTGATTTGTTATCATAGGAGGAGAAGTTTTTCATAGCTTTTGCTTCTGGTGTTTGGTAGGAATGGGTGCTTGTTATTTTCAGACATGGCTGTTCCTGAATTATGGATATTGCTGGGTAGACTCAGTAGATAAAATCTGCCCTCGCTTACACCCATGCATCTCCAATGACTTCAGAAGGATCCTTTTTATATCCTGCTCTTCTTACAGCACCGTCATTTGGATTTCATGGGAAAAGGGGGCAACAGAGCTTCACCCAACAACAGCCCCTGCACGAGCCGCCGGCGCTTGCAGCACGAGAAGGTGAGACTGTGAGCCAGCTGGGCAAACATCTGCGTGTCCTAAAGACAAACCCAGTGGGACGTTTCCCCCTCTTGATTTATACTGACACCCAGGGCCACCATTCCAGCTGTGAGATCATCCCCCATTAAAATCTAACGGGAGAGTGAGCTCACCAGTGTAAGCAGTGCAAGCTCGCTTGCTACCCATTCTGCGAAGCAGGGAGATGATGGCCTAGTAGCTCCCACTCGAGAGACATCCTACAGCAGGTTTGTTATTTGCATTGCTTTGAAACTGAGATTATTTCCATGCTTCCTTACTCCAGGTTTTAAAACCAAGAAGATTTTCTTCTTTTAATCACACTTCTTCCAACTTCATGCTCATTTCATCCATCAGCCCGTGACACACTGACAATCTATTCCTTGTTCCAAAACTTTCTCTCAAAAATGCTGTAGAAAGGACATTCTGCCTGGTGGTGGTTTTTGTTGTTGGTTTGTTTTGTTTTTTTTTTCAAAGATAGCTTTAAGGCAAAAGTTTGGCAATGCAAAGCAAAGTCTACATAAGGCCGCATGACTTAGATTGCAACTCAGAACCTTACAGCTTAAAAAACCAAAAATCCTTTTCTTAAACAGTCAACTTTTTGCTCCAGGAACTTGTTTCGTTCTCCACCAAAAATCAAAAAAAAAAAAACAAACAACCTCTTAAAATCCCAAATAAAATGTTATTATTGTTCTGGGCAGTCTGGACAAGCTAATGAGACTGAAGTTCAAACAGTAACTAAAGTAGGGAAGAAAACCAAAAAGCTATAGGGGTAGACATCAGTGTTAGCTTCTTCCCTTAGGAATCCAGTGATGAGACAGACCCCAGTCAAAGGTCTCCTCTTTAGCTTTAGCACAGTGAAATCCGTCCCAATGGGAGAAGGTAGAATGGTTGCATTTGTTGAATGACTAGAAAGTGCATTTTGATCTTGCTCAGATTATATGTGTGTATTCTAATACCTAAGTGATTGTTTTGCTTCGGGTTGGTTTTGTTGGTGTTTTTTCTCTCCCTTTTGGTGCCGGGACGCCAGGTTTGTATTATCGATGTTTTGGAGGTATCACCACAAGTGGTGGTCCATCCTTTGGCCTCCACATGAGTACCTGAGCATCATTGGCATTGGGTTTGACAAGGGCACTGGGTGGTATTGGCTCATTCTTGCTAAGAACCTGGGGCTGCTCTTGAGCGGAGGGCTCCTGCAGCTTGGCACGCTGCCCCAAGGGTCTGCTGGGATTCACCTCGATGCCCAGCCTCATGCGCCATTTGATAGTCTGCAAGGTCACCATTTCGTTGGTAGCCGTGTTGGTTGCAACCAGCCAGGTGGTGAAGCTTTGATCCCGGTGAATGCTCGTGAGTTTGGCCACGTTGCTCTCGCTGACGGGCACTGCCCACGTCACACTCGGGTAGAAGTTGTCATTCATGCTGATGTTGAACTTGGACTCCTTCTTTGTAGGACCCACGATGGTGCAGGTTTCTGTCGTGTTTCCATACCAGGGATAGTTCACTCCATCTGAGTCACTGATGGCCTGGATTTTGCCATCCAGTAGATCTGGAAGCTCCCAACTTGACCTGCCATAATCAACAAGAAATTATGGATAATGCATTAATTAATCAGTTTAGAAATATGCTGGACTTCAAGGAAGGAGAGGAAGGAGTTGTGACCACGTTCCCCCTTTAGCTCTCACTGGAATTTGTGCCCTTCACACCATTCTGCTGAATAGAGCTCATCCCTGACATTAAACTGTCTGCAGATTTCTAGGACCGCTGATGAGAGCCTGTCCTGCTGTTAAAGACCACTGAGGAGTCATCTCCCTGCAGGGCCAGGGCTTTCCTCGCAGGGACCGGCGGATACCTGGAGCGGCTCAAAATATGTTGGTGTTTACATAAGGCTGCAAAGGGTAAGTGCTCAGGAAATCTCCAGTGCTGGAGAACATCCAGTGTTGCAGATATCTCCTTTCAGCTCCTTGGCTGTCTGAGCACAGCTGAACACCAGGACTCGCTCCAGCACCGCGTTCAGGAGCTCAGCTCCTGCGCCGGTGACAGCAGCGCTCAGCGCCAGTTTCTTTCCCTCAATAGCACAAAATCTCCTGTGTCAGCAGAAGAACGAGGCAAGCTTAGAGCCAGCCCTGGGGGTGAGGTGACAGAAGACCTAAATGGCAGAAGGAAGATCAAGGACTCGGCCACAGAGGTTCCCATTGCCCCACTCTATGTTTTCTTTTCAGTCCCTACCTGCAAAGCCTCCTTTTCTCTCTGGACAAGCCACCATCCCTCCCCAGTGCATGCCTGGTGCTGGAAGTGTAACCCATCCTTCTCCAGCCTGAGGAAGAACCCAGTTCAAAGGCTGCACACCAGGCTCCAGGCTGGGGATGGTGTTACAGTAATCAGAGAAACTGAGGTCAGCCAGCTTGTAAAACTGCCTGAGCCGGTCGTCTGTGTGCTGCGCTGCGAGACTGACAGAAAGGTCAGTGTTTCCAGAGGAAAGTGAGAACACTCCTCTGTCGCCTTGGAAAGCTGATGCACAAACTTGGATCTATTCACTTCCAATTTAATTTTTCAGATTAGATTTGTCAATAGAAGCAAACGACTGGAAACGTGTCAGAAAAAGGGTTAGATACTTGCAGGGTAAAGGCACTAAGATGCCATAACCACAGACTGGCTGTTCAGCCCATGCCAGGTATTTTAAGGACATTCTTTTAAAAACCAGGCTGGTAGAGGTGCCTCTAATGTACCTTCTCTTCCCACTTGTGAATCAGCCCTCCCTGCCACCCACAGATGACGTCCCTGTGGCCAAAGGGGTTGCGTGGCAGCAGCAGCAGCTCCCAGCATGGCACTTGACCCCAGCATGAATCTGGGACGAGCACCAGCCCCAAAGCTCTGCAGCTCCCTGCTGCGGGCTGTGCCACGGGACACGGTTTATCTTTGGAGGGAGGCAGAGGGGACATGGCTGGGACCTGTCAGGGTGACTGTCCCAACCTTTCACAGGACTGGTGCTGGGGCTTAAAATAGCCCCTTGGCCGAGGTGGGGGCTGCAGGTGGAGGGGACACCTTGGGCCGGGCCGGCTCTGATGCAGCTTTGGGATGAGCTGCTCTTCTCCACTGGCCAGGACTAATGTGACCATCTCCCAGAGCTGTTCTGACTGTTAATTAGCTAATGACCGTGAAGTGCCTCCATGTTTGTAATCACTGGATCGTTCAGCAGTTAGCTGTAAATGTCTGGCTGTAGCTAGAAGATACCAGGAAGCATTTAAAGCTCTCATTTATCTTGCTTTTTCACACGAGCAGGGGTCCTAGCAAAAATCTCCCAGTGCCATGGCAGGTGTAAGGCGAAGGGCTGCACCGTGCAAGAGGCAGCTGGTCTGCGGGTCAGACCCAGGAGGCTAAGGGCAAGGCAGGACACGGGCTGCTCCAGGGGATGCGGGGATGCTAGGAGCAGCAGGACAGGGGTTAGCAGCAGCCGGGGGTTATGCAAGCACCACATCTCCCTGTGCAGATTTACAGGCTGCTGTCAGCTCCGGCACGGTGGCTGCAGCAATCCTCTCCTGGAGCCCATAGCCAGCAGGCAGAGGGAGTCCTTGCCCTGGAAGAAAATTCTGAGTGAAGGCAGCCAAAAGGAGATCCATGAGCAGTCCTCCTGCTACGACCCCCATCCACTGGAGAGATGGTCGTATGCGCTGCTCTCTGAACTGGAGCTATACTGGGTCACTGTCCCCCCTGCTCTTCAGGGAGAGCTGAGAAGGGAAAGGCTCCAGGGATGTTGGATGAACTCAGCCCTCAGAGGGTGGATGAGCTCGGTCATGCAGCCCCCACCTGCTCCCTGCCGCACAGCCCGGCTCAGAAACATCATCTCCAGGCTCTCTCTCTCCCTTTCAGCAGATGGGTTTGGATTACTCTCTTCTCAGACAGTGGCCAGTACCCAGCTTGGCTGTCACCTGGGGATGAGCTGTGATAATTTCTCAGAGGTTTACCCCAGGACAGGCAAGGTGCTACGATGCAGCCACAGCTTCTCTTGTGGGGAGGGAGGTGCCAAACTGGGACCTGAGGTACTGTGAGAGGCTGATAACCCTCCTGGGCTACCCCAGCCTACTCAGATCAGAAGCTGGTGGGCGACAGCAGGAGAATCAGGTCAAGTAAGCTCAGAAACTGCAGGTCAACTAAATTCTGCTTGTCCCTGTCTTCATTCCCCGTAGATGTAGCTGACTCCAGACCAGTACAGAATTGCAGGACCTTCTCAGAATGTGCCCAGGGTTTAAATGAGAGCAAAAAGGTGGAGCTGTGCCAGGGCCTGGGCAGGTTACTGATGCTGCCTGCAGAGCCTGAGAAACCCCACCGCAGAGCTGAGCGTGCTCATGAGCAGCGTGGCCACGCTCAGGGGAGCTCAGAAGTGCACCCTGCTAAAGAAAAGGCGTGGGCAGGAATGGGGAAGAGGAAACTGGCCTGTGTCTCTTTGTGGGGCACACTGTGCCTAATTCAAGTGTGGTTAACCCTGGGGTTTCAAAATCATCATGCTTTATCTGCTCAGCTTAGTAACAAGAAGAAAAATGAGGCCTTATGATGATCCCATGACTGGAGCGAAAGCAGAGGCTGCGTGAGGGTTGCTGAGGCTGGTGGTTGCCTCTTCCCTGCTGCTACAGCAAAGCCAGCTGGGTTGGGTGCCTTTGCTGGTCCACATTAAGCAATATGCCAACAACTGGCCTTTTGGATGATTTTGGAAAGAACGCTGTGGAATAATCTTTGGCTGCATCAGCATCTTTCTGCGTGGTGTTGAGCCAAGGGAAGACCAGAAAGTGCCCAGTAAACATTTTGCTGATGATAGCAGGAAAGAGGCATGAAAAGAAACCAACCTATCTGGTTTCATGAATTCACTATAGCTGATCAGCTCCAAAATCACTAGATTCTGGCTTCTAATATTGACAAGCCTGTTTCTGCCACTTCTGAAACCTTCAGAGTCAGTATGAGCAATGCCAGGGACTGGAACCACCACCAAAACTCTGTTAACCAATGTCTTCTTGCTACCAGGAGCAGGAACTTTGAGCTATTTCTTGCGGAAGGACTGTAGCCCTGCTGCTGACAGCCAGGCAGTTTTATGCAGGTTTTAGCCTCCTAGTCCTTATTCCAATGCCTTTCTCCCTATCCTTTCAAACCAAATGAAGCCCCCAGCTTAGCCCGAGCCCTCCAGATGGCTGTTCCACAGCACACAACAAAGCAATTGCCGCAGGGGGCTGTGCAGTGACAGCAAAGCCAAGCACAGCAGCACCCAGCAGTGCCGTGGGTCTGTTCCGTTCACCTTTTCAGCCAGGCAGCAGGCACCAGTGCACCCTCAGCCCCAGTTCCTTAAAGCCAGCTCGTAATTAGTGGCAGGCCAGTAGGACTTGCATCCCCTTGTGCTTTCCAGCACCCTTCCTCTCCATCCCCTCCCTACAGCAGAGCAGCCCTGCTCAGACGCCAGCTGTGCTCGGTGCAGGCACCAGTGTAATGCGTGGGGACAGTGAAAAAGCTGTCTCGGGTATTCCACATCCCTGCTCCTACCTGCCTCCCTACCTGCTCCCTCCCTCCACTGCTGTGCCTGCGACTGGTTAAAAGGAAGAAAACCTGATATTCAGAGCTGCTTAATTTTAAATCGTCCTTTACAATGCCTCTCTTGCCTACTCCGGCACATCAAGCAATTCAAGCCGGGGTTATAGTGAAGAACAGGAAGGAAATTTAATCTGTTGTTCCCCAGCTGTCAGAGCCACGCTGCTGTGGTCCGTCTTCCCCCCTCCCATCCTCCAGCTGCATGTTCCGGCCTCGACTCTTGAACCAGCAGTGATGTTTGATGCACATGGGAGTAAAACAAGCAGAAAACTGGCACTAAGGGACAAATTTCTGCTGGTTTAGCTGAGCAGGCTCAAGTCAGCCTGGACAGCCTATTTACCTGGGCTAAGGTGGGTGCTTACAGCACAGGTAAGGGCCAGGAGCCACGCAAGAGCAGCGAAGCCTTTTCCTCTAAACCCCCAGCGGGGTAAATTCCCATGGTGAGTCTGGTTTTGACTGTGTTTTCCCTCCTGAGGACTGGGGGTTTATTCACTTGACATATTGATTTCTCGAGTTCATTGTGTCTCTGCTGCAGGGCACAGAAGATTTAATCTCACAAGAGATGCCCGCTAAGGTAAAGCACTGATGTAATGCTGCCCAGGTGCCCCATTGGCTTCTCCAGGGGAGAAACAGCTCCCTGAGACGTCTCCAGATTCTTGGCTGATCATATCGAATTCCAATTTTATTTATCTCCCTTTTTTGCATATCTCCATCTGCACCGCTTCTCGCACATCTCCATGGAGATGAAGAAACAAGGCTGGCTAATGCCTCTCCAGCATCGCCCAGCCGCTGACAGGGATCCCACCAGGTGCTGCACGACGGGGCACAGAAACCAGCACCCACCTCATGAGATCCCAGCAAGCACCTGGACCAGCTTCTCCTGCACAGGTCAGAGCTCTAAGGCCTGATTGTGATGCCTCCCACTGCACAGCAGCGTCCTTCCCTAAGGGTACACAGTGGAACCTTGCTTGGGGGGAGCAGAAATACCAGTCATGGGGTCAAACAGGAGTTTGCCCCGGTTTTGCATGGAGGGGGGTCAGAGACCATGTCCATATCCTCATACTGGGGGGTTTCGTGTTCCCGGCAGCATCTACTGACTTGTAAATCAAATAATACCAGTGGTTTCTGTGTTATCTGAGCCTCAATTATTTTCCTTTATGTTTAAAACTGCTGTATTTACCCCCAAAATTGTCAGTGCTGCTTTAAATGAGTGTGTCAAAATGATCCCCACCGTAGCAAACATCCCTATAGGAGCGTTATGCACAGCTCCATCTGCTCCAGTATTTCTCAGCTGTTTCCATCCTCACGCCCAGCTTATACACAGCTAACAACTCCAGAGCATGGAAGGGAAAAATTAATCCAAAGCCTTCTGTAAGTATCGGTGCCCTGGGTGACCACCTGATTTTTTGATTATTTGGAATTTTCTGTTTGCCTGTCACCCCAGCAATTAAAAAAATGCACATTCCAGCAGTGTCTCTTCATCGTGGAAAGTTGGGACAAATACTCTGCTGGCATAAATCAGTGCAGCTCGGTGGAGGTCAGGGGGATTATGTTGAATTACACCAGCTAAAGGCTTGGCCCATCCTTTCCGAGAGGTTTGTGTCCTGTCTCTCTCTCTCTCTCTCTAAAGGTCTTCCAAGAGTGTGTTTCAGTGGCACTGAGAGAGCCTTTCCTCCCAAACGCCTTTATTTATAGCTTTCAGATGGTGACAGGTCTATAGAAAGAGAGCAGAGGAGCAGAGCAATTCCTGCTTATGTTTGGAGAACTTTTTTTTTTTTAATATATCAGTGAAATGTCATTGAACCTCCTAGGGAGAAATCCTTGTTCCCACGATTTTCTGGCTAACAGCTCTCCTACATAGGTGCAGTGTTTAACCCTGACTACCTGTTTACAGCACTTAGCTAGCAGAGCCAACTTTTTTTATTGTCTCAAAGCATTCCAGCAAGGGAAGAACTGTACCAAACCCTCATTTCTACCATAGGGAAACTCAGGTGCAGAGAAATAAAAGGCCATGTTGAGGTTTGCAGCCCACGGCAGCGCTGGCAGAACAGCTCTCTGCCCAGTCCTCTTTATGTGAGCTGTATTTATATACAGTAAGTTTTTCTGTTTTCTTTTGCAGCTGGTCACTAAAGACAGGATTTCTAAATGAGCCTGAGAATTACACATGCAAATCCCAAAGGCCTGGAATTGGGAACATCTGAGCAACAAATTGTCCTTGCTAAAGATGCTGTTGGAGCCAAAAAGCCTACAGATTTCAGGCCTGTTGTAAGTACTTTTCAAATCAAGATATGCTGGTCTTCTCTCTTGCTAAGCCTCGCTGCTGGTGTTTGCCAGGTGCTAGTTTGCTTCTGAAGGCACTTTCTGCTTGAGCAGAGAGGGGAGGTGGGGACAGGAGAGGGGGACAGTGCCACGGCTGCTCCTCAACGCGTCCTTCATTCTGCTCCACATCTTACAATGCATATTCACTTTATGCTGAACCCGTGTCCTCAGTGGGGCTTCCAGGCAGAAGGGAGAGAAGAAGGGCCAGAGAGTGTGTGCAGATGTTCAGGCCATCAGGAAGGCGCTGCTTAAATCAGTTTGTCCTGCTCTCCAGCTCTAATCCGTGTTCCTGACCTCCCTCAGCCCTCCTCACTCACCAGTTTTTAAGCCACCCAGAATGACCCCTGGGGGGACTGAGCCAGCATCCCCCTGGCACAGGGTGCCCAAGATGAGCAGGCAGGAGGGTTGCTTAGACCTGACTTTCCCATCCTTTCTCCCTTGCCCCTGAGACTGAGCAGCCTCAGCACCTCCAGCCACTAAAGCATCTGCCAGCCCTGCGCTCTGTGGTCAGGTTTTGTCCCTGTGGCCGGACAG
>JANHFX010001443.1:0-10915 GCA_027560015.1 Chloroceryle amazona | reverse complement strand
GGGTTAAGGACATCCCTGATATGTCCCAGCACTCCCACTTTTTGAGGCAAAACCACTGAATCCAGTTCTACAGATGGGACATTAAGGAAGATAAAAGTACTAATTAATTGCATAGTAAGGCAGCAATTGGAAAAAATGGCCCAGCACACAAGCCCAAAAATGCATGTCATTCCCTATGTGCTACCTTCCACTGTGACCAACACCATCTGCTTCAATGAAAAATCTGTTGCTGTGTGGAGACTACTCTGACACACAGCTTTGCTCACTTAGAGTCTTTGGGTGTCTCTGCAGTACTGTACTATGTAGAAATAATCCATTAAAACAGAACAAAACAAAGGGCATGTCACATCCCATAGTGTTTGACATCCAACAGTGAAGGGCTTAAGAGGAGATGAAAGCTGGCAGTGGACATATTCAAATTAGGAAAAAGGGCGTCCTGGTTTGAGTAAAAACAGAACTAACTCTGTTCAATGATTTTCCTTTTCAACTCAGTTCTTTTAACTGCACTGTCTGAAGTCAGCAGCCTGTTTTCCCAGACAGTGTCTGCTGCTGGCAGTGAGAACACCCCAAGTTTAGTTAGTACCAGGGATTGGTGTGCAGACCAAGGTCACTGATGAATCTTGTGTTCCACACTGGGGGGTGCAGAGAGTGAAAGATGGCACCTGCAGGGAGGATTCGACTGGACAGGTGACCCCAAACTGACTGATGAGGGATTGCAGCCCGTATACATCAAGTTCAGTATAAAGCTGAGGGATCAAGGATCAGCAGGGTGAAGCCCCTGCTCAGCTTCATTTGGGTCCTCTTCTGTTTCCTTCGTGCTTCTTCCATGGCCAGCATGTGAGAAGAGCTCTGTCCATTCTGCCTTTGATCCAAATCAGTGTGTTCCTTAATCCAGTACCAGAACCCAGCTTCTGTCTGCTGCTGGGCCCAGACCTGGACTTTCCTGGTGCCTGCTCCACAGCATCAGTGGTGATGGTGATGTAATTGCCATCGGGGTGATTGGATTCACTACTGATTTTGTATATATATGTATGCGTTCCATTTTTATTACTATTATTTTCATTAAAGCTGTTCTAGTTTCCCTCTGTAATTGATAAGTCTCTTTCCCTTATTCACTTTGGAGAGGGACGGGGTTAACAGAGAGCATCTGTTACAGCTCTAGCAGGCTGCCCTGCCCCTACACTGTGACAGAGGGCTATCCTTTTAACTGGAAGGATGGATGACACTGTAATCAACAGCAGAGAGAAGCCAAAGTCACTGCCCTTGACACTCTCTCATTATGTCGGTCTGAAAGATGTGTACATGTTAAAATCAGTTATTGATCTCAACATATTGACAGCTGCATCATAGCTAGTGATAAAGATCAGGGCCAGATCTGCATTCAAAATACATAAATGTATGATTCTCATTACAGACAGACTTTTATTTCCCTCTTGGACTGAGCATTAAGAGTGTCAAGTGCCAGCACAGCAGTGCATAGCAGAGCAGAAGGCACAGAGAATCTCCACAGCAGCCCACAGTGAGGATTTCCACGCCTGTCACCAGAGCTGCAGAGACTGCATGTGGCAACTCAGGCTAGCACAGTAAGAGACATATAGCAGAAACTTAAAAGGTCTTAGTATGTTGGCTGTCCTGTGATGTCCTTTGTGAAGTGGACAGTGAGAAAGTGTTGTCTGTGTGTTTCATCACTGCATTTTATGGTGTGGCTGAGGAAAACAGATTTTACTGTAATCCCCACCAGCTCAGAGACACAGACACTGCCACTGGATGGCATTGGGCTTACTGGTCTGGAGGAGACAGATGGGACTTTTGGATCCAAGACAGATGTTTTAGAAACCCCCAGAACTCTTGGATTATGCATGACAGAGAGAAAACTCACTGATGTGTAGTTCACCCCCAACCCCAAGCACTGTAAAATAAGATGTCCCCCAGCCATCCCTGTTTGGCAGTCTGAACTGGAGCATGCATCTTTAAAGTGATCCTGGTATATGAAGATTAATGGAAGTAGAATAGCCTATTGGAATTGAAACAGTAGAATTAATTCACATTATTTCTCAAGGGAGACATCCCTTTGCTTTTCACATATTTATGAAGAAAATTAGTTCAGATCCTTTGCAGACATCAGTAATGGGACAGTTCTCACGAGGACCAAGCTCTTGGATCATGGTCCTCGCCACTATGACCATGCAAAGGCACAGCTGGCTGCTGTAGCATTTAATTTTTATTTTTGTCCCACATGGGAATTTAGTCCTTTGGCTTTGCTCTTTAGCTCTTTTAGCTGCTTGGTGTGAAAGTCCCCAGTGAATCCACAAAAAGATTTGTTTCTTAGTCAAGCACTGTCAGGGAAGTTTTTTCTCTACAGTCCAAATAACAACTGGCAAACCCAGGTGATGTGCAGAAGTAAATCAGCACAGAGAAAGACAACACTTTTGTCACTGCAGACTTTTCTATAACATTTGGAAACAATCATTTGTCAGCATCTGCCTTAGGTGACTGATTAGGTGATGCACAAGACCATAAACCCCACCTGACAGGACACCCACAGAGAAAGCGGTGAACTATGACTGCAGTCAACAACATGTTCTGCAGCTTTTTGACATGGCAGCTTTGAAGACCTCTCTTTTCCTTTGTGTTGCTTTTTTTGGAAAAGTGCATGATGCAGTTGAATGCCACTAGCAATAAATGAATGAGAGGTTGTTCATCTCAGACATGCTGTTTATCATCTGTGAGATGCACCACCACTCAGTGAGATGGTGTTAAACATATGACCTCATCTGAAACTGAGGCAAGCAAGAATGGTGGGACTTTATTTCTGACTTGCCTGTAGACCTGCTGGAAGCATTGCAGGGGTAAGGTAACAGCTCCCTTAGTACAGAAACAGCAATTAAGGATGTGAGGCGACTTGTGTAAATCTCATTGTCAGCTCCCCTTGTAGTCCTGTAATTTCATCCTTGCAGCTGTAGCCAGTGAGGGCTACCTTTAGCCACCAGTATGCAAAAGTTGACAGTGTAAGGTCACCCAGCTTGAAGTACAACTCGCTCAGGCCATTTGTTTGAACAATATGAGACACATAACCTTTGTCCCTTCCCCATAAGCTTCTTCCTCTACTGATATTTTTTATCTTCCTGTTATGTTAAGGTCTTGGCATAATTATAGGCTCCAAAAAGCAGTGGGTTTATTCCTCATTACCCCAGATAATGTGGTTAGTGCGGTAGCGTTGCTGGGCTGCATCCTGGAAGGGCTGCTCCAGCAAAAGCAGGAAGATGGATATCTATATATTTTAAGTGACTCTTCATGCACATGGAGCCCAGTCCAGGATGCTGGACTTCTAGAGGTCCCAACCCATTTGCAGTGCTCTGGCACTTTGTCAGGGATGCCAAGGAAGGCAACTTTTTTATTGCCAGGGACAGGATCTGTGATAGTACATAGAAAGCAGAAGATTGGGAAACGTTCTTCCACGGCAAAATACATAAAGCAATGCTATTTGTTCAGTTGATAAAGCAGACTGCCTTCCCACTTGGTAACATGCCCAACACTGATGCTCAAGAAGCCTGCACCTCAGGAAACATTAAAAATTCTATTGACTTTACACATAGGATGTGGGGCCCTTTCAAACATGTCATTAATGAGATTCATGCTTTTCAACAGTCAGCCTGTACAGATTGGATGTACCTATTTGGGAATAAGCAGACTGACAGGACACCATCAGTTCTGGATGAGCTCTATCCCAACAGAGTCAAAGGCTGAAGAAGCTGTGACCCTGGGGAAAGCTTAGTGTATAGCTCACTGATGGTCTAGCTAAATGCTGGAAGTTGCTAGAAGCACCTGGCTGTGGGAAATTCTGACACCTAGTTGTCAGGGGTCAGAGCATGCCTGGCTCTTACATCAGTACAGGATGGAAGTGCTGAGCACACCTGGGGAAAATGCACTCAGGAAGAACTCCTCTGCTTAGTGGTAGAGCTCTGGGTGCAGGTGAGTAGGTTGAAGAGCATGAGGGAGCATGAGAGACAGTATTGGTATTGTGAGCTGGGAGAGGCCCCATAGGAAAAAAAGATACATGACCTGGGGGATTCCCCCTCCTCTCTTTGCTTGACTTTTGAGGTGTTGGAGCGCATCCAAAGGGCAACAACACTGGGGAAGTGTCTAGAGAACGAGCCTTATGAGGAGCAGCTGAGGGAAATGGAGTTGTTTAGCCTGAAGAAAATGAGGCTGTGGGGAGACCTTATTGTTTTCTACAACTACCTGAAAGGAGGTTGTAGTAGTGAGGTGGGTGTTGGTCTCTTTTCCCAGGTGACTAGCAATAGGACAAGACAAAATGGTCTCAAGCTGTGCCAAGGGAGGTTTAAATTGGATATTAGGAGAAATTTCTTCATTCAAAGGGTTGTTAAGCACTGGAACAGGCTCCCCACGGAAGTGGTGGAGTCACCATCCCTGGGAGGTATTTAAATGACACATAGAGGAGGTGCTTAGAGAAGTGGTTTAGTGGTGGGATTGGCAGTGTTAGGTTAAGGGGTGGACTTATCTTAAAATGTCTTTTCCAACTGAAGCAATTCTGTGATACTAATGAGGAGATGCACACATGGCTGCTGGGAGGTGAGTTGCTGTCCTGTTTTGAGTTAGAAGAATTCTGTTCAGTGATTTTACTTTTCAGCTCCTGAATCTAGTTCCTGTCTGACACTGAGCTGAACTTCCTGAAACTAGCCTGCCACACCATCTCTCACTGAGTCACCTCCACTGGCCTACCTGGCATGAGGGAGCAGGCAGGAACTGGATTCAGGAACACAAGGACTGGGATCAAAGGCAGAACAGACAGAGTCCTCCTAGGATGCCAGCCATGGAAGAAGAGAGATTGACCCTTGTGATCCCTCAGCTTTATATGGTATATGATGTGTATGGGGTATAATCCCTTGGCGGTCAGTTTGGGGTCACCTGTCCTGTCCACTCCTCCCCACAGGTGCGGCCTTTCACTTTCTGCACCCCCCAGCGTGTTACACAAGATCCAGCAGTGGCCTTGGTGTCCACACCACTCCTTGGTATGAACTCTAACCATGGGGTGTTCTCACTGCCAGCAGCAGACACTGTCTGTGAAAACAGGCTGCTGACTTCAGACAGTGCAGTTAGTCAGAAGAACTGAGCTGAAAAGTAAAACCACTGAACAGAAATAGTTCTGTTTTCACTCAGACCAGGATAGGTGCCCTGGCACAGACTCAAGCAGAGGCTGCACAGCCACTAAACGACACGTGTTGTGATTCTCTCCAAGCAACACATCCACTTGCCTAGACAGCTTTCCTTCAACGCTGTCTCTGTCTCTCAACATCAGATGGTTTTCCTTTCTGTGACCATATTTGGTCTCCTGGATGCTCCTGGGATCACATGGGGGCAGATACCTGGGAAAAGTGCAGAGTGAATGTAAGGGTAGTGAAATAATCATCAACTGAGATGGTAGACCTGCATGGGAGGATTGGGGTAAAGTTACCTCACTATGCTAAGCCTGGGTTACAGCAAAATGCTGCTTGGGATTATCAGATGTATAACTACTAAACGCATCAAACAGCACAGGAGCACGAGATGGGGTACCAGAACTCACATTTCCTTTTCCTCAGTTTCACCATCTGAATCATCAAAAAAAAAGTTTCATTTTTATTTTTACAGCACTGGTCAAATTCTTACTTTCTATAACAAGGATATGGATGGGATAAAGTTTATTTAATTTAAAATATATAGTTTAAGCATATATGTGCTCAGTGAAGCTTAAGGTCTTTGGACAGTACTAATCTCAGTTAAGGATCAAGCAGCTTTGACCCATATCACACAGTTTCTTCATGTTCCTCCCAGTGTAGCTCATGCTCCAATGTCACAGCACAAATACCTATGCATGTTGTTGCATGAGAAAATATAAGGGTCCCAAAAAAATCCCTTTACCATTATGGCTACTGTCCCTAGGTTCCCTTCAATTCTGAAGGTGTTAAGAGTCCCTGCTGG
This sequence comes from Chloroceryle amazona, assembly GCA_027560015.1. NCBI lineage: Eukaryota > Metazoa > Chordata > Aves > Coraciiformes > Cerylidae > Chloroceryle > Chloroceryle amazona. Next base: position 4,933 of record JANHFX010001443.1, on the reverse strand, counting down.
CAAGTTAACTTTGGACTAAAGATCAGACCAAGGAGGTGTGCTCAGCTGACATAAATGATTTTACCTTCCTAAACCATGTGTTGGACAAAACTCACTACTGACACAGGTAGTGAGCCAGGAAAAGAAAGCCAGGGACCTAAGGACATCTTTCCTCAACCCGGCTGTGCTAGGACAGCCACAGCCATTGTCTTTCCTGTTGACATAAGTGATTTCACCTTCTTAAACCACATACTGGACAAATCTCACTCCTGCACCAGCTGGTGAACAAGGAAAAGTAAGTTAGGGACCTAAGGACATCCTTCCCAACCCAGCTTGTGCTAAGACAGCTGCTACCACTGTCCTTGCTGTATTATCCAAGTGCCCCACCATCTCCTTGCTCTGAGTAGCAACAGAAACAGTGCAGACTCCTGAGGAGCAAAGCAACTCATCCAGCCCACAGCAGAAGGAGGCAGAACTGGTCTTCATGTCAGGCTTCTGACCACAATGACTTGTTCTGTTGAGAGATACCATCAAGGTGCCTGCTGAGAAAAAGATCCCCACCTATTTTAGTTCATTTTCTTACACCTTTCGTTACCCAGACCCCACAGGAGTACAGGAGATCACTGACATCCTGTGACCATACATGTTAACTCAGGTCCAAGTGTCATGGAGCAATCCCAGGAGCAGAAACCCAAGGAAAGATGTCAACATGGGAACACTCACACTGAAGCAGGTTCCTACAACTTTGTACCAAAATATTATCATGTCCCTTTCTTTTTTGAGCCTCCCAAGCATCCCTGATCATTTATTTCTCCAGCTAATTTTTGCTATGAAAATGCCTCCTTTTTAACACCCCTTTACCCCTCAGGTTAAGCAAACAGAAGCTTATTCACAACAGACCTGTCGATTCATTTGCCAGTGGGATAAGAGGCTGTTTCACCAGCCCTTCCACCTCCTCATGTGGAAAATCAGTTACGATATGGAGTTCACATGCTCTGAGGCTGTTTGCTGGGTCACCTGTAGTTAGCAAATGGATTCAGAAGTTATTCAGGGGTGAGTTGAATACAGAGACAGTCAGAAAGGGATAGGCATGGGGAATACTTAATGCCTGATTTCCTTAGGAAACCAGTTTAAAAATAACTTTTCATTTAAACAAGTACTTTGGTTTTCCAAAGAGCTAAGCTACTGAGAGAATTTGGCCCAAGGTGCTGCAAAATGCTGACCTCTGCATCAGCCACAAAGAAGATACTGAAAGTCCTGGAGTATCACCACCTACTTTTGCTCTTAATTATTCATTTTACATCACCTCTTCCTTCATACACAGTCATTACAAGTAAAGGAAGTCTGCAGAAAGTGCCCATTTACATTATGCAGTCTTGTCCCTCTGTAATTTGGTTAATTGATGTGTGTCATGTTTAGATCTCTCATAGGACTCTGAAAGAGGTTTAATAAGCATTAGCTATGAATTGTATTTCAATTTTTTTTTTCTCTCACAGTGGAGCTGGCAAGAGAAAATTACAGTTGGAGGAAACTGGAAAACCAAGCTGCACAAAAGCAATGCAGCAAGAGCCTGATGTCTATTTGCTCTGTGATTTTTAAATGTAGTAGCACTAATAGCATTAAGCAGGGTTTAACACCTCTTGTGACCTTGCATACACACATGCAGATACCATCTACCATGACAGCCTGTAGACTGCAGTTACCCAGTCAACCCCTTCAGACATCTTCAGGACACATAGAGGAGTGCTTCACAATCACAGAGCCTTTCACAGATAATCCTATACATTCCATATTTGCAATGTGCACGCACACACCAACTCCCTCTTGCTGAACCAGGCATGGTACTTGAGCTGTAAGGGCTCAAGGTGAGCAGATGCTGTGCTGGCATGAGTGACCTCTGGCCAAACAGACTGCTCTGGGGAAGGATTAACAATGGGAGGCCCTTTTCCTCCACCTAACTGTAGCTGATCCAAGTACATTTGCTGCAGAAAGGACTTCCTGCTGTAGGAATGTTTGTGCTTGCAAGGAATTACAAACATTTTCTAATTGTGGAAGTATCTGCAAACAGCTGGCACCTAAAGTGAAACCTCATTTTCTGGTACACTAGCTTCAGACTAACACCTCCATCAGGGGAAAAAACAACAACTGCATCTACAATATACTGACAGAGTCATTAATACCAGGCAGTATGACTTCTAGAATAAACATTTTATTTCAGTGAGATTACTATGTTGACTTGATGTGCTTGAATTTTCCAAGGTGTTTTAGCTTACAGTCTGTTGTAAGACCCTGCATTATGAAAGTTTAAGAGGCTAGACATGATATGAATAAACACTCTCTCCAGTAACAGGTCTTCCGAGTTCTGTGGTTGCTAATGAGATCATGAGAAATGTGTGGGTCTAACAACACCCCCAGATGCAATCCTTGCTGCAATGCTGTTTTGTTTGACTACCCGCTATCTACACAAAGATGCCAAATCCTTGCAGGTAAACTCAGTGGATGACTCAGAGAATAGTAAAACCTAAGAAGGATGGGTCATCCTACAGAATAATCTGAAACTACCTGCTAATGGTCACAAGACAACAAAAACATATTTTTGTAGAGCTAAAAACTAGGTACCATCTCTGGGCATAAAGTCAGATGAACAGGGTGGGACACTGTCCTGTGCCACCTCATCGCTAATTCATGCCTTTCCTCACACCAAGGAGTTACAAAGATAAGCAAAAAGGGCTCAAGACTAACAGAAAAACTACCAAAAAAAAAGGTGCAGAGGTAGAATGGGAGCAACTGTTACACAGCTCAACCCAGACACTGGCAAATGGAAAAGGAATCAGATGCTAAAGAGTCCTCATGCTTGCCAACAAGGATAGCTGATGAAGCAGCTAATGGTTGAAGCTAGGCAATTCTTAAGATATGAGCTGTAAGCTTGCATATTGCCACTTGTCAGTTTACTGTTGAATTCTGAAAAAATACCACAAATTCAATCCATTCCCTTCCCTTCCCTCTCTGGATTTTTTAACAGAGGTTTAGTGCCCTAGTCCAGTTCAGGGAAGCTCAGAGGACATGAACAACAGCCAGGACTTGGTGCTAAGAATAAACACAGCATCATTACACTCTGAGAACTCAAAAAAAAAACCAACCAAAAACCCAAACCCAAACAACAACACCATCACCACAAACCCAAAGCAAGGTGTTTATAAATGTGAGGAAGAAATTACTTCCATACAGCAGGTCAGGTTGGCATTGACACAGCAAGTGGACTATCTGACCTCTGCGATATGTTACACAGATTGCAAGGACCAGGAGACTGAATTTCAGAAATCAAGTCCCTGGGACTTCACCTTCTGTATTTGGCATAATCTGATCTCCTAAAAAGAGTAATACCTTTGTTCAGCTTAAAACTTTTGGCAGGAGAGCGGGAGGTTATTTTATTGTAATGCTGACCAGTTTCCCCGATTTCCATCTCTGAAGATCCTTGTAACAAAGCCCAAATGACAGGACAATTGGGTGGACCTGGGGATTCAGAACAGTTCAGAAGCACTAAGGACTTATATTTTTGAAAGTAGTGCATGATTTCCAGGAAGTTAAATGCATGAGTCCTCAGATTTTCTAGAAGTGTGCCTGGTACCTCCTGGTAAAGTTTATCCAAACAGTTTTTTAAATGCACTGCTCCTTCCCACAAATACAGCAGTCTTACTTACAGACTTCACTCTGTGTCATACAAAATGCTGTTCCCGTTCCCTTCATGTTTTTACCCTGTAACCTCTAACTATGGATTATAAACTAATGTATCTAGGATGCCCCTTTCTTTGAAAAAAGCTTTCAGATTTTCATTGGAAGTACAATCCTCCCCAAAACCTCTATGTGGAAAACAGGTCACAGATGCTTAGATTCCTGTGGCCAGAGTAATTCATTATGTCATTCAGGCCAACTCCCCACATTGCACAGGCTACAGGAAAAAAAAATAAAAAGCTCTCAGACTGACTGGAAATGTGTCATTGGTTCAGCTCTGGCACAAACCCAAACAACTCATTTTCTATTCAGTACTACATGGTTTTGTAACTATTTTGAGACCATAATGGCCACTGGGCATTCACCCCAGGCTTCGAGACATGAAAACATCAGTTTGCATGCTAAAAAAAGCAAAGGACTTAGCCCAAAATGCAGAGCAAATCACTGGTGAAGGTAAGCACAGATATTTCACCAGCATGAAACCAATACCCTACCTTCTAAATCCAACAGCTCCTCAAATGCTGTGTGCTCATCAATGTGCTCAGATTAGCTTCAAACTCCAGTGATGCTCTAAAGGAGTCTTGCTCATTACTCAATAGTGGCTACAGCCAAAGGCTGTGAGTCCAACAGGTCCATGGAGATGTTTTATTTCACATATGACAACAGCTTTGAGAAAGTGAGGACAGCCAGACCAGCCTTGCTAGAGAGGTTCCTGTAAGTGGCTAAGCCTAACTCCCAGCTCCAGAGAGCAGACTGGTGCTCTGCTCCTGCACTCAGCACCCAACTTCAGCATCTGAAGTATGTGTGAATACTGCTCTCCTCTCTGAACAAGCCACAAGAGAGAGCAACTAAGTCTATATTTACATGCATACTTTGTTCCCTCAGCTTCTGAGCTTGCATGGGGGAAAAAAAAAAAAAAAAAAAAACAAACCAAAACCAACCAAACAAAACCCACAAAACAGCAACAACAACCCAACCCAACCCACCTTTTTGGGTCAATACTGTATTCTTATCTGACTTTTCTTCTGAAAAACCTTGGTTATCTATTATTAAGGCCCTATTCTCCCTTAGAAACATAGACATGCCTGGGTTGGAAGGGACCTCTAAAGGTCACCTAGTCCAACCTGCCTGCTGAGAGCAGGGACGTCCTCAACTAGAGCAGGTTGCTCAGAGCTCTGTCAAGCCCCACCTTGAATGTCTCCAGGGATGGGGCCTCAACCAC